>JANTPZ010083451.1:0-31938 GCA_025593235.1 Vachellia pachyceras | reverse complement strand
AATGCACAAGATATTGTTAGGGTGTAAAACATGAAATAAGAATCCAACCTCCTTGTAGGGAGATTCTGAAGCCAATTTCGATAGTTCCATTCAATGCAGAATTTATGGGGAAAACCTAATTGAACAAGAATTCCTGCAAAAGGAGAAAACCAAGAAAAACAGAGGCCATAAGAGTCGCCTCAATAGAGTTCCAATCAATAAAAACCGGAAACAGTATCAAGAGTATATAAACAACCATCCAGTAAATATTTACAAACAAGGAAAAAATGAAGAGAATTTAACATACCAAATGCAGCAGAAGCTTTTCAGAAAGAGTTTGCTTCCCAGGTTCTCAATGGACCCAGAAAAGTTTGCCTGCGCATGAATTAATCAATAAAGTTCCCATGCAACACCGAGGCGATGGCTTGGATTCGGACAGGAGTATGTAGATGCTGCGGCGAGGGGATGATCGAGAGGGCGGGCGGGGAGCGCTGTGTGTGGTTTTTATCATGGCTAAAAAAAATGGCTTGGCATTGACTCCTAAGATGAGAGTCATGAGACCTTTATTAAGAAAATTAACTAAATTATTTAAAATATAGGGAAATTTATTGGAAGGTCCCAGATAAGGAACTTCTTTAATAAATCATCCCAATTTTAAAAATATTTATCAAAAGGTCACATTGACAACTAAGGTCCTATGTATTGATAACATTATGCGCTGCATTGACAACACCTTATGTTGTCATGGGACTTTTTGATACATATTTTTAAAATTGGGACCATTCATTAAATAAGTTCCTTACGTGGACCTCTCAATAAATTTCCTAATAAAATTTATTATATTTTATTTTTAAAATAATTTGTTGCGTTTATAAATTATTATATAATCCAACAGAATACATAATTATATTTTTTAAATTAATGTGTTTGACTTTGTAATTTAAAAAATCAATCGATTTTCATTTTAAGGATTCAAGATAAACATCTGTTACGTCATTTTTTGCCATCTTTTTAAAAATTCATAGATACTTTTTGGCATAATAAAGATTTCTGGTGTTTGATGCATATTAATGTATTTTTGCAAATTAACTCATTTATCTTTATTATTACTCATATGATCTTATTTATAAATCACTTCATACATGTTTTATGTATATTAAGAAAAACTTTAAACTTTATAAATTGTCTTAAATTTAATAATTTTTCGAGTTTACCCATGTTTAATCTACAATGTATCCAATGAAAGCATATTTACTATAATAATAAAAAATTTAACGATATAAATATTTTCTATGCCCTATAAATAAAACAAGAGAAGTAAATATTAAGTATGATTAGTAGCAATTTATTTCATCTTCTTGTTCTGTTACATTTTGTTTTCCTTCTTTAGTTTAGTAATGCCTTTGATTTCTCTTTGAAATCTTTAAAGATATTTCGTTAAAATAAAACTCTTCTTGCATATTTACCTCGTGCCTATAAATCATATTAAAAAATAGTTTCTATCTATCGATAATCCAAACGGGAACTAAAAGATCTTATTGGAATTGACCATTATGTTGAATAAATTAGATCATGTGATATGTCCTAAGTTTAGGGGGTGTGGAAACCATAAAGTTGTAGGAGACTAATGGCATGTATCCAATTTGAGTTAAAAGAATTGGAGTGCATCTTTACTGGCTTAAACTTTTGGCATGATAGATACCAGCTAACCATCATCACAAATTATCTTTTGGAGCTAGTAATGAGTTTAGTTGAAACAATTAGGACTATTTTGATAGGGTCCTTTTGGCTTACTCACACTTAACCCGTTACAGTATGAAGGGTAAACTGTTTTATATTTTAAATAAAAGGCTAAAACTTATCAATTAAAAGCAAAACAGATGAAAATTTCCAGCTTGTCCTTGTATTTTCAATACAAGAATATTCAAGTTTATATTTTTATAGTTTAAACTTTTCTAAAAATGTTTTAGCTTCAAATCATGTTTTATGGATTATAAGAAAAATATAAAAAATAATTGAAAGAATTAAAGCCAACCTACCAAGGCAAGCTAGGTTGGTCAAATTCTAACCCTCCAACAAGAGGGTATTTTTAGCCAAATCGATCAAGCTATCAACTACTAACAGATCAGCTTGTAACTAATGGTCTATCACATATTACCAACTCTATTTATCTTTCCATTATAAACTGTATAAGCTAATTTTTCAATACAATTTACGTTTTACGAAGTGAATGAAAGAAATTTTTTATTTTGATTTACGTGCATGTCAAAGTCTTCTATTTGTATCTTTATTGTGGAGATAAACAAACATGGAAAGGTTCGTGCACCTAAAAAACTTGAGATGTATTCCCATCCTCAAATTCAAGATGCGTTGAGAATGAGTTGATATATTTGGTTCCAAATATAAGAGGTTAATTAACTTGATTAAAAAATAAATAAATTATTTAATTATAACATATATTCTGAAATGATTATATATATATTATTAGATTATATATCAATTTATAAAGTAAGTAAATTAGTTTGAAGAAAAATAATAAATATATCAATTAATCAGTTTTTTTATCTTCCTAAAACATGAATTGGTCTTATATTAAAGATAAAAAGTAGCGTGATGGATTAGAAAAGAACGTCAATGACCTTTGTCCTGCTTGTGGAACAAAAGGACTTCAAGATAAGTCAAAAGGACTTCTATTAAAGGCTCGTTTCCTCTCACATATTTCTCACAAAACAATATTATTAAGGGTAAAAGACATGAGAGTTATCATAATAAATTGGCAGATTTATTGTAAGGTCCCAAGGAAGGAAGTTATTTGTAAAAAGGTATCAAGATGTTGTCAATGACAAGTCGAGGAGCACCATTGATAAGTGGAGCAGCTGCCATTGACAACTCTTGGGACATTTTCATAAATAACTTCTTTATTTGGAACCCTACAATAAATCTCCCTAATAAATTTTAGAGAGAAAGTACATAAGAAATTCTCTCATGTATAAGTACTTGACGAAAATAACATCAGTGAATAAATAAATTTTTTGCATAGGTATATATGGTCTAAAAAAGAGGTTGCAAAATAAAAATTGGGATGTATAGAGATGAAATGTCTAAGTCATTCCCACTAACATTTCAATAAGCTTTTGATCATGTGAAAAATCTTGTCTTGAAAACTCTTTAGAAAATCTTTCAAGAAATTTAGAAATATTTTCGCTATACGATGACCAACCAAACATACAAACTTATTAATTAAACATGCAGAGAATATGTTGATGAAACTAATGAGAAATTTGTACACTTTTTTCACAATAAAATAATATAACGTAGGATCCCTTCCATATAATACACTTCTAAAAAACATGGGAATAGAACAAGAGCTTTCATAAGTCAACGCAAGGAAAAACATGGGAATTATTTACAAGTCCTAAAGAGCAGAAAAGTACCACTAAATCCATGAAAATCTTGAAATCAGTGGGGAATCAGGACATTCTAAAAACTTCTAGCAGTGGGGGCAATTTTTTTTTACTTTCAAACAAATGATAATAGACTTACTGGTATAAACTTAAAAATCGGTGAATCCATAACAAAAGTCTAATGTTATTTACATAAATATCAAAAAGTTGAGTGGGGGCATTTGCCCACACTCAACTACATGTGGCTTTGCCACTGCTTGAAATTGAGTTATGAGACCAGGGTTAAATTAATTGCAGATGTTAAAGGATTTTCTAACCCGTGGTTATTTAAATTGAAATTTAAAGGAGAAAACTGTGAGGGAGAAAAGAGCAGTCATATATTTTCACATTTAAAAATAATATAAATGTTACATGGGACTTCAACTTAATTTCAAGATTTTAAAGATAGATGGCAATTCTTTGTGCACATAATTTCCAAGAAAAAAAGATTTTAAAGTAACAAAGCGGTATGATTTATAGGCTTGTAAATTCTTCTTATCAATATATTTCCCCTATATTAAAAAAAAACTTGTAATATAAACAGATTCATGATTTAATTCATTTCATAAACTTGACTTGACTATGCTACATTCCACTTGCGTTGAAATTTTCAGAAAATTGTGAAGAATTAATCAATTTAATATATAGGATAAAATAAAACAAAATAGAGAATCTAGAAGTGCATGCAAATTAAACGAACATTTTATGAAAATGTGTCCAAAATTCTTCGGTGCTTTATGAAAATATGTTGAAAATTTTATGCATGTGCTCAATAATATAATAAAATCACAGCTTTCTTATTGCGTAAATAATTTAAAATATAAAATTTAATTTTATACGAGGGGAAACGAAACCCTGTTTGTTTCATAACATATCTAGTGGCGTAAGTAATAAAAATATACGCCATCTTCCATAGACCTTTGACTGTAAGTCTCAACTCATTAATAAATTACAATTTCTTTATAAAACACGTCAAATTTGTTAAAAAGCGTAGCTTTGGTTCAAATTAAGGCAAATTTTTTTTTATAAGATGACAGGCTTTTATACGTCGTGATTCCCTTGATATTTTCTCCCAAAATGTCTCATGAAGTATTCCTTGCAGGGTAAAAGTTATGAGAATTTTCATAAGAAAATATGCAATAAAATATGAGTTTTCTTATAGTTAATAAATAATTAATTTTCTGCACATATAGTCAAACGTTCGCAATCAAGGGAATAGACACACTTTTTAGATATGTGTGTGTGTGTGTGTATTTTCATGATTCAGTACTTACAAGACAACAATACCTGTGTCACGCGGCCATGGAAATAAAAAGATCATTTCAGAAATATTTCACAAACATTTCACCATGTGAATATAAGCAAACTTAACCTTTGACTATTGTGCATAAGCAAATTTATTTAATTCACGATGAAATTATGTTCATGAAAACTTGAGAAATTTTTTATGAAACCTGGAAGAACATTGGATACATTTTCACAAAAGATGTTCATCGATTTGCACACACTTAAAAGTTGGTTATAAATATAGAAGAACAAAGCCCACAATAAGATCATTGTGTGAGGAACAGACAAATATATTTGTTCATTAGATCCCAAAATATTTGGTGTTAGCTGTATTTTGTTGTTTGAGGCAAAATGAGTTCTAAGCAAACCAGTAACAAGAGAGGTTCTGGTCACAATGCTGGGTTTGGTGAAACCTATGAGAGTTCTTCTCAAGCTCCAGGCTCAAGCAGGAGCAAGAAAGATGATGCTGGCAAGAATGCTGGTTTTGGTGAAACTTATGAAGCACCTTCTGGTACTACAAACCACAAGAGTAAGAAACCAAATGCTGGAGGCTCAGCCGGTCATGGTCAAAATTAAATTGGTTTAACTCATTCATATGTCAGGTAATTTTATTATACTTCTTTATTTTGAATATTACCGAAGCATAAAAAGTTTTTCATCATTAAAAGATCTTTTTTACACCGATTCTCAAACCGGTGCAGATATAACTAGTGTAAAAAGTTAAAGACTTTTTACACCAATTATTGAATTGGTGAAAAGCTCTTCGTTAAGCTTATTTGATATAAATGGAAATGAACAAGAAAAGTAGAAAGTAAGATGAAAGTGAAACGTTTCAATCTTTTCATATTTTTGATAATTTTATCATGCTTCTTCACTTTGAATTTCCTCATCCCCATTTGATATAAAATGATAATAATGATTTCACCTAAAATGATAATAATGAACATGAACAATAGGAAGCAAAAACATGAAAATTCTTTCCCGCTGGTATGAAAACCCACTCTTGGCTTTATCTAGTCCTGCTTTTTGATATTTTTTGGTAAGTGTATATTTAATCTTGACAGACATCCATGTAGATAAAATAAATTTTAAAGGTGATCCCCATAAACACCATTTATGAAATTTACTTCCTCCTATCTTTAATATAAAGTGCACTTTTTGATTCATTTTTTTTATTAAAACAGATCTTGAAAGAGTAAAGGGAGTAAATAGCATATTTCGACAACACAAATAGAACAATTAAATTTGATAGTGTGTAAAATGCATACTTCTATGCATGCTCAACTGGTCATGATAAGGTTGATAGGTATGGATATAAGAATTGAAAAAACGGAGATCAATAATAATGATTTTTTAAAATAAGTTATGACGATTTTAATTAATGTATTTTCTTTTTTATTTTCAAGCAGGTTTCAAGTTGATGGTGGACTCGTGCTGGAATAAAGAATATGAAATTCTATGAATATGAATTATTTTTTAGCGCCTTATGATTTATATTTATGTAACGTTTATTTTCAATAATAAATTTAGAATGATATAGTACAGCAAATAAAAGATCTTGTGATTAAGTTGTATTGTCTAGGTTAATTAATCAACTACTTGGCTGTTTAATCCATGATTTCCATATTTTCTTCTAAATGAAATAAAATTGTTCGATGAAATTAAGATAAAATATTTTTCACTGTGAAGATGATAGAAAGGCAAAAGTAAGGGCTGCTCCATTTTTTTAAAAAATATTTGATAATGTTAGTGTCCATATTTTGCTAAAAACAACTCGTAAACAAAAAATATTTTAAATGATAAAATATTTTTATACAAACGGAAATAAAAAAGAAAAAGATAAACAAAAACAAAAAAAGGTGAATTAAGTGACGCCCGCTGCCTTCAGAAAAGCAACTGTAGATGGTCCATTAAGGATGTGGTGTCCAAGAGCACTTCCAAGTGCATTCTTTGCCATATAATCAGTAGCTTCATTTGCATCTTTCTCGATAATTTTCAAACCGACCTCTCAGTTCGGCTCGAGCATCATTTTTATCTCGCTAATCAAGCTTTGTTAAGAGGCCGATAGTTTCTGCTGAATTCGAGGTCAGAGTGAGCTTCTTTAACCCATTATCCCATGCTTTTTTAAGCCCCATTAAGCATCCCCATACTTTTGCAGTAAGTGAATCCCCATGGTCCAGACGCATCATAAAACCTTCAAAAATAACTCCTCCAATTCATAAGGATGCCACCGCAAGCTGCGGTATCAGAAGTATAGGAGTAGGCACCATCCACCATGACTCGTATATCATTTGAAGTATTCTCAAAATGAGACCGTCTTTCAACTTCACGTCTACCATTTATATTTACTCCACTCATTTTAGTTCTCGAGCGAAGAATATGGTGGTGGATGGCTTTAGCTTGTGCGAATATTTGCCTGTAACTAGCCTCATTACCCCATGCATGTACTCATTCCTTGCTCGCTAAATAAGCCAGCAGATTATACTAAAGCTATGGTTCCAATCTCCCCCCTCTCTCATTATCTTCCTTGTCATATTTAGTTTAAACCATGCATGGATGTCAGAACCAAAGAAAGATGAGTGATATAAAGGATGCACTATATCCTCCCAAAACATCATTGTCTTATGGCAATCCCGCAGCACATGAAGGTCATCTTCCATAATGTTAATGCACACATCACAAGAACCATTTGGATGAAGGCCCCTTCTCCATTTCTGGATGAAGGCGTCCTTGAAGGGTTATCCAGGCGAAAGTCTTACTTCTTTGAGGGATTTTTAGTTTCCAAATAATCAGCCACAATGTTTATCCTTCCTCCTTTCTATCATTCAGACTCTTATAAGCTGAGCAAACTGTGAAGTCGCCACTTTTCTCCCACTTCCATCGAACATCATCATCCCCATTTCTATTTTTAACGTGTTTCATCCCTTCCTGGATGCCCTTTTAAGAGTTCCTGATTCCTCTCCAACCACATGAACCAGGTTTCTTGGGATCAATAGTAGGCAGAAGTTCATCTCCACAATTATATTTGCTTCATATCACTCTCACCTAAAGGGCATCCTTTCTCTTCACAAGGCCCCATCCCAACTTCATCATATAAGCTTTATTCTGCTATTTTAAATGCCGCAGGCCAAGGCCCCCTACCATTTTCTACAAGCCACTAAGTGCATCCTCTTCTAGTCATCAGCCTCTCCCATAAGAATCTCAATGAGATTTTCTCCAAATTCACTACCAGAAAAATCATATTTAGCGATGGAATTAGCAGGAAAAATCAACTTTAGCGATGGAAAAAGCATATTTAGCGATGAAAAAATCCGTCGCTAAAACGAGGGTTGCTAAATTTAGCGACGGATTTAGCGAGGGAAATTCTCTATCGTTAAATTAGCAACGGATGTAGCGATGGAAAATTCCATCGCTAATTCTGTCTCTAAATTTAACAATTCTGTTGCTAAAGAGGTTATATTCCATCGTTAAATTTAACAATTACATTGCTAAATGGGTTATATTCCATAGTTAAATTTAACAGTTCCATTGCTAAATGGGTTATATTTGACCACTAAATGGATTATATTCCGTTTCTAAATGAATTATATTTTACCATTAAATTTAACAATTCCGTCACTAAATGAATTAATTACACATTTGCAAAAATGTTTTATAAACAAATCCTTTTAAATCACACAATTGACCCCAAAAATCAAATTTTAAATAGTAATATCAAATACAATGTCTAACATAGCATTTAACACATCTATCTCCGGAAAAAACAGCATCAAGTATATCCTATTTAGGAAACACTCAATATCTGAAGCCAAAACTTGCCCATCACATTTAGCACATCTATCTCTGAAAAAAAACTGAAACCTAAATGTATTTTGCTAGAGGGATAGTCCTCAACAATTCGTAGACCTTCAAAGGGCTACCACATTCCTGTTAGCCACTTAGTCAAGATCCCTTTGACCATTTGATGTGATTTTTCTGCCACTAAGAAATCAAGTTAAGGATATTTCAGTTTCGAAAGTTTCCATGCATCCAATTGACTCTTGCCAAGTATTCTTCCTCATTGCTATGCTGATCCATTCCCCCACACTGAAGATCCATCCAAGTAGTAGAACCTCGAGCTACTGAAACAACCCTAAGGCGAACTTTTGCATTCGAAGCTCCAGCAAAAGGATAAGGATGGTCTTCCTATGCCTCTAAGCCAAATGAGCTTTTACCTTGATGTATAATTCTAAAAAGTGGTATTCCAGAATAATCAACTTCAGTGAAAGCAATATATTTACTATCCGGTGACCACCAATATCCAGTTTTCCTATCCATCTCTTCCTGCAATTAGTAAACTATAAAACATGAGGAATATGCTAATTATGCTCACAATGTCAACGGAAAAACGCATAAATTTCAGAATCCAGTTATAATCTATCTGACACAGTCCAAAATGTGGAAGGACTACTAGGAAGACTATGTTAACAATATTCACATATGTACATAAAGAAGGTACAATTCTAAGTGAAATCTCACTTGAGCGATATATTCAGCGAGGCCATGAGTCTGCAACACGAAAAAGAATCTCATATTTCCAAAGAAAAATGTTAGAAGGCAGCAAAGTTAATATCCTTGAAATGAAACTAATATTCATACTCAATAATATAATCAGATAAATGTTAGGTAGAGGCCAAGAGGGCAAGGGGTGATTTTGAGCATTTAAACTCTTTGAACTTCTCATCTTATTCTATTTGTATTTTCAAAACTAAAGATGGGGGAAAACAGCCATAAAAGCCTAAAAGAAATTGTTCCATATGGTGCATGGCAAGTTAATCAACTATCCATTGACAAACTTTCATGATCCAAGCCAAAGAAAACAAGAAAAAAGATTAACCGATATTAACCACCAGAGTGCTCAATAAAAGAATACAAATACTTACAGCAGCTGACTTGAAGTAGAAGGGATTTAGGATATCATTATTATTCATTAGGTTTTAGTTAGAAAGGTTAGTTCAGATTAATTAGATTGATAGAATACTAAGGAAATTGATTCATTGTTTCCCTTTCATAGGACTTGCTCATGGTGACTTTCCAAATAACACAAAAAAAGGTACTGAAAAAACTTCTGGAACTCACCAAACCACTTTCTTTCCCACCATGTGTCAACTGCTTGAGTTCATTATTAAACATATCCAAAACATGCAACTCAGAATCTCTTGTATAAGCAAGCATCAATCCATCAAGGGATAGATGTGGATCAATAATTGGTGAACCTGGTATACTTGGAAGCTTGAGCTTTGTTTCTGAATATAAAATATCATGGATATAGATCTGTTCATAATGCCCAGCAAAATAGTTGTAGTTAGATTGAATTTGGAAATATATGTATAGGCACAATAAGATTCTAATGAGAGCTAGAATAAGACAGGTGGATAATGAATGATATAACGTAGAAATTAATAACACAAGTTTCCTTTTCCTTAACTTTATTACCTGTCACCACCAAATTTCATTTACGCATTTCATCAAACATCTTGTATGCATTCTAAAATCAAGCAACAAACACCACCATACTCTAAATATTAGCAATCATATACCTTCAACCATTACAACAGCTTAATAAACTTCCTCAACAAAAATTTTTCACAAAAATAATGAAATCAAATAGTAAGTTCCTATTATTGCAAAAAAAAAAAAACACCCAACAAAAAATAAAGGAGGGTGAGATTTGGTTACCTTTCAAAGTGGGTGGGCTAAAACACAATGACAATGAGGTAGAGGAGAGAAGATGCACAAGGAGAGAAAAGGGAGGCGACGATGGCGGAGGAGAGATGAGGAACGACCATGGTAGCATTTTTCTTGATAAATGACAGACAAAAAGGAAGCAGCAAAACTTGAGAGAGCTAAAATAATACCTGAGAAATGCAAATGACAGACAAAAATGAAGCAACACAAGACAAGGAAGCAACAAAATGAAAGACAAGTCCTGAGAAATGCAAGTGAAATACCAAGATGTTTGGGTAGCATTTTTCCTAACGGTGAGACAGATTTGAGGGTTTAGGGTAGGCCACGGGAATTGATTGTAGGGGTCATCGCTGTAGGATTGCTCTATGAAATCATTCGCTAAGCACTTCAAGCGGCCATTCCAGGGCGACGAAGGACTGAGGCATTGGCATAGCAGAGACGACTAGGTGGTTGGACCGCGGCAGCGGCAGCGATAGCATGAGAGGGCACGACTGGTGTTGGTCTGGAGAATGGAGGAGAACAGGAGATGCTTTGCAGGTTGCGGCACCTTTGCTTTACCCTTTGCTTCAGTCTTCAATTGCATTTACTTTGCCCTTACGCATTGGAGGGAAATTAATTTTTTTCAGGGGGAATTTTTGGAGGGAAATGAAATTTTAGAGAGGGAAATAATTCATTCTAATTACCTTATTATTTAGATAGGAAATATTAGTTTTGATTAAATTCCTAGCTAATTGGACAATTTAAAGAGGATTATGTATGCCTTTGGTAATATTCCTCACTAAATTACTCGCTAATTAAGAAATTTATAGATAAATATACAAGTCATCACTAATTTTTCTCGCTAATTTGAAAAGTTAGAGAGGAATTTAATATGCCTCATGAACTGGACAATTTAGAGAGGAATTCACTAATTTTCATCGCCAATTTAGAAAACTAGAAAGAAATATAATATTCCTCGTTAATTGGGCATTTTAGAGAGGAATCTTTAAGTTGCCACTAATTTTCCTTGCTAATTTGAAAAATTAGAGAGGAATTTAATAATTCTCGCTAAATTCCTCCCTAATTGGGCATTTTAGAGAGGAACATTTAAGTCGTCACTAATTTTCCTCGTTAATTTAGACATTAGAGAGGAATTTACTATTCCTCACTAATTGAATTATTTAAAGAGGAATTTTAAAGTTGTTGCTAATTTTCCTCGTTAAACTGTCATTTTCTAATAGTGATTCTCGCATGTGCTCATAGTTAAATCTACAGTCTGCATTAAGCAACTAGAATGGGGGACACGACCGATTTGACGAGTGTAGAATGCCCTACAAAGGATAGCTTGTTTATTTTTCAATTGCTTACTCGACTTTTCACCTTATCCACTATGAATTGATATGTTTCCTTCGTCACCTGATCATGATGAAGTGGAACACCAAGATATTTACCTAGATTGCCAATTTGAGTAAATCCAAGTTCATCACTTATCTGTGTGGCTCTGTTATGGTTGACATTTCTGGAGAAAAATGTAACACCTCCTATTTTCCCCCTATATCCTCATGTTAGATCACTTTTAAACCATTCTTGGGACTTGGATAACTCAAATTGGGCTTTTTATGTGAACTTGAATTTTCAAAAATGTAGAAAAACGTTGTTACTGTTCACATGGAATTTTTCCAGATTTCTAACCCAACTTTAAAAAATCATAATTAATTATAAAATAATTTAAATGGAGTAGTTCCAATTTCTAAATTTAGCTTATTAAGTGATCTATAGGGAAAAAATAATCATTGGCTCCAGTTCTTACCCATTTGAATCAGTTTATTCCAAAACCGTGGCAATGTCCAAATGGTCACTGACGGTTTTTACAGTTTTTCCCTTAACTTTGGAAAATCATATCTCTTAAGGTACACATCCAAATTCTACAAAATTTATATCATTTTAAATCTTAGGATGTGTAGTATTTAACTGGAAAGTTTCAACTCAATCGGAGCTCTTTTGCTATTTTTAATCGCTATTTGAAACAGGTCTATTTTCAAGGCTTTTGGAACCCATTTGTTTTGAAATCCAACTTTTCTTAAAAAAAAAATCACTAAAATCTCTTTTTGGTTTATGATCAAACCCTTATCATACTTGATTACCTGTTTATCATCATTAAGCTTTCCTAGCCCATTTTCATACATGCATCATCCTATATTCACATGCTCCTTCATGTAGAGTTTTAGAGGTTACAAATCACATCAACCTCAAATAGAGTTTAACAACTCAATATATTTACATAAATTCATGCAAGCAAGAGCATCATATTAATTCATCAATAACTTATTCCTTACCCTTGCTTGAGCCTCCACCTACATGGTTAGTTGGGGAATAATGAGATTTTTGAAAATCCCAATAGCAAAACTAACTAATAAAACTTGTGAATGTGCATGCAATACTTTTCAAAATGTATGTATGATCAAAATACATGTGACATATTCAAACATTACATGCCATAGCAATCAAGGTCACATATCATACACAAAATGACAAGTTCATACATCATAGAATAATGCACCATCCACCACAAGTTCATAAAATGGTTTAGAAGAGTTAGTAGTCTTGCTACCTTGTTCTTTAATTCCCTTGTAACTTGAGTCCTTTTTGCTTACTTTCCCAATGAGTTCTTTGGGTTCTTAAGTTCTTAAACAACATACAATAGGAGGCTCATAAATTTCCAGCCACAATCAAGGCAAGAAACACCTTAAAAATACGCAATATCACATATATTGCTCTTTCAAGACCCTTAAAGCTTTGTAACTTGTTCTTTTGATTTCAAAAGCTCCCCAAATCCTTACTTTTACCCCACACAAAACTTCATTTTGGAGCCAGTGGAAATAAAAAAAAATTTTAATACGAAAAGATTCAAGTCATTTCTTAACTTGACTATGCCACATTCAACTTGCGTTGAAATTTTCAGAAAATTTTGCCACACGCAAAAAAGATGTTGAAAATTTTCTTGTTCTTAATAATATAATGTGAAAAGAATAGCTTTCTTCTCAACAAAAAGTGAAAGGTACGTAAATTATCTAAAATGTAAGATTTTAATTTTATATGAGGAAACCACCTCTTAATTTCCTAGCATGCTTAGTGGCTCAAGTAATTAAAAATATTCGCCACATTCCATAGGCCTTTGACTTCAACTTTCAATTCAATGATAAATTACAATTTCTTTATCAAACTTGTCAAATTTGTTAAAAAGTGTAGTTTTTGTTAGAATATAGTTAGAGCTAGCTGTCATCAGGCGATAGTTACACGATTATATGTTTGTTACTGTTTGTTATCTGATATAACTATCGTGACACTTGGATAGTAGAACACATGTGTATGTATTCTCCAGCTGTCTATATATATATATGCACATGTACTCTGTATTCCATTATTGATTAATACAATTCACTTTACCTTCTCATCTGCTTCTATCTTGTTCTCTCGCATGGTATCAGAGCAAGCGAACAATTCCATGGTGTCACCTACTGCACTCCTGGTTGTTGCTTCTTCAAATGATGTCAATGCCTTTCATCACTCCATATCTATAAAACTTGATGAATCCAATTTCCTCTTGTGGCGTCAACAAGTTTTCAGCGCTATAAAAGTTTATTGTAATATCCGTATATTCCTGTGAGTGGAAATAAAGGCTAAGACGGTATTTATATGATGATTTAATGCCCATGGATATAAGGAAAATGCCTTTAGATAAGAAGGATCATAATTGACTAAGTCCTTAGTCTTGATGATTTTAATTAAGAATGACCCAAGGGCAAAATGGACATTTGGCCAAAATGACAAGATAAAATGGTCATTTTGATTAAAAAGGGCCTAGGGCATAAAATGTCATCAAATAATAATCACATTTTGGTAATTTGGTCAAAAGTCAACAAAAGTCAAAGTTGATAAAAATGTAAAAGTCAACCAAGGGCAAGGTTGGAATTAAGAAAGAGTAGAAAAAGTGATGGTATTTTGGAAATTATGGCAAAAGTATAAAAGGTAGTGACATTTTCTTAAATAAGTGGTAAATAAAGGATTTCGGAGTTAAGGACGACCGAGAAATAATTATTTGAGGTAACAGGAGTCCTCAAATGCTGGAGACCCAAACTGAGAAAAGTTTAGTTGGGTCATAAAGTAATTAATAAAATCATTATCCGGTATCCGATGCAGGTAGTTTCATTGTACGGAGAACAACAGTGCCTGAAAAGCCCAAAAAAGTATTTTCTTATAAAATTAATTATGAAAAATCGTGGAAGAATTTTGAGAAACGGAAAAGAGCTTGAGAATCAGGGAAAAATATAGAATTTTTCCATGTCCTTAAGTAAAAAATGATGCTTTGTGTAGGGTAAAGCCAAGATATGGATTTTACAAGTTTAAGGAACCATAAAAACCAAGCCTTGAACTTGAAGGCCTCTTGAAAAACCTACAAGGGGTTTTACGCGTTTTTACAAGCTTTATGGCAATTTGTTGGTTGTGTATTTACATGGATCTTATGCCATATTTTTAGGATTTTAAGACCCTCAAGAGCACACTTGGAAGGGATCCAAAAGAACTTTGAAGTTTAAGTTAAAAAGGAGAAGCTTAACAAAGGTAGTAAGACTACTAAACTAAACTTATGTTTTATGAAACTATATTGTGAATGATGCATGATTTTTGTGATGGATGAAGTGAATGATATGAGTATGAAGTGTGATCTTGATTGCTATGGCCATATGCATATAAAAATGTAGTTTGAACATATTACATGTTATATGCTCATATACTTGTTTAAAAGTTGTTACAAGCATATTCACAACACTTTTGTTTAGCTAGTTTTGCTATTGGGATTTCAAAATCTCATTATCCAACTAACCATGTAGGTGCAAGCACAAACAAGGGTAAGGAAAAGGTTCTTGATGCTTGAAGATGATGCTTATGCTTGCTTGCTTTTGTGTAAATATGCCAAATGATACTTTGTCTTTGAAGTTGCTAGGTTTGTAACTTAAACCCCCAATAGGAGGGAACAAGTGAATAAGGATGATGCATGCATGCATGAAAATGAGCTAGGAAGGCTAAAGGATGATAAGAAACTAATTATGCATGCCAAAGGCAAGCTCATGAACCAAAAGAGGTTTTGGTGAATTTAAGAGAAAATTGGGTTTCAAAGTTGAAGGGTTCCAAAGGCCCTGAAAAATAAATCTGTTTCAAGTGGCAAATAAAAATAGCAAACAGGCTCCAAATGGGCTAAATTTTCAGTTAGAAACTACAATCCTAAGATTTAAAATGATATAAAGTTTGTGAAACTTGGATATGTATTTTGAGAGATATTATTTTCCAAAGCATAAAATCTAATGAACCATTTCAGACAGTGTGTGGTTTTTGAATAAACTGTATCAAATGGGCAAGAATTGGAACCAATGAGTATTTTTCCCCTATAGTTAATAAGAAAAATTTAGAAATTGGAATCACTTAGTTTTAAATTTTCTAAAATTCATTATGATTTTTCAAAGTTGGGCTAGAAATATGGAAAAAGACCCATGAACAATGCTAGCGTTTTTATTGAAACGTTTTTGAAAATTTAGTTCTCAATTTTGGGTCAAACCTTGATATCTAAAGCCCAAGAGTGATTCCTAAGTGATCTAGAATAAGAAGGTAGGGGAAAATAGGAGGTGTCACAGTTATGCCCTTGAATCATTTCTTGACTCAACGATTCCTCCTCCAGATCAACATATCTCTCAAGAGGATAAGCAAATCCTCTCTCCAAAATATATCAAATGGATGCGTCAGGATCAATTATTGATGTCTTGGATTGTTTCGTCAATATCTAAATCTGTCCTTACTCAAACGGTTGGCTGCGACACTACCACTCAGATTTGGGTTTGGATCACTGCCTTCTTTGCCTCACAGACTATAGCAAAGGTTAAGCAACTCAAAACAACATTGAAAAACACTAAGAAAGATAATTCATCCATGAATGAATATCTCCTTAAAATTAAGGCCAGTGTTGATGCTTTGGCTGCTGTTGGATCTCCTGTCTCTATTTCCGATCAACTTAAGTTCATCTTTGATGGGCTTCCTGAAGACTATGATCCATTCATCACGTCCGTCTCCACACGACTTGAACCATACACAGTGGCTGAAATTGAAGCACTCTTTATGGCCCAAGAAGCTTGCAATGAGAAAAATCGTCGGACTATCTCAATGATCTCTGCATTGCCACACCTGTCTGCCAATGTTGCTCAAACTGGTGTATCTTGGTTTAATCGTGGTAGCAGTGCCCGTGGTCGAGGCTGTCGTGGTGGTAGGACCTCTGGTCATGGTAATCCGAATAACACTTCTCGATTAAAGCTAGTCTGTCAACTTTGTGGTAAAACTGGTCATGATGTTGCAACCTGCTGGTATAGGTTTGATGAATCCTTTCAAGGACTTTCCCTCACCGATAATGCACCACCGTCTTCTACATCTACTAATCAGTCTGCTCTTATTGCAACCTCTAATACAATTGCTAATCTTGCTTGGTACTTTGTCTTTGGTGCAACGAGTCATCGCACCAATGATACCACCAAACTAACTGATTGCTCATCCTACAAAGGAACTGAACAAGTTTACATTGGTGATGGTGCAGGTTTACACATCAACCATATTAGTTCTGCTGTTATTCTAAATAATTCTTCATGTCTCAAACTATCTCGTGTCTTACATGTACCCAAAATTATTAAAAATCTCATTTCAGTCTACAAATTCTGCTATGATAACAATGTTTTGGTTGAATTTGATGCAAGACAGTGCCGCATAAGGGATCCAAACACTAGATGCATCCTATATCAATGTAACTCGTCCAATGGAATGTATCCTGCATTGGATCTCAGATTCTGAAGACCATCTACCATCTTTAAAGCTTGTTTTTCTGCTGTTGTTTAAAATAAGAGCTATACTACAGACTCTTCCAATGTTTCCTTTGATTCATTTTGCTTGTGGCATTTTCGACTGAGGCATCCTTCCCCACACATTGTTTCCTCTATTATGGAACTTTGTAATGTTTCATTTAATAGAAAGCATATATTTGATTTCTGTAAGGCTTGTGCCATGGATAAAGCTCACAAAGCACCATTTCCTCGGTATGACACAACCTACACTATTCTGTTTGAAATGATTTACTCTAACATTTGGCGTCCAGCACCTATCAAAACAAGAGAGGGTTATATGTATTATATTCACTTCACTGATGCTTGTACTCGCTTTACTTGGATATATCCTCTAAAACACAAGTCTAAAGCATTCTCTACCTTCCTTCAGTTTCATGCCCTTATTACTACCCAATTTAATGCAATTATCAAAGTTTTTCAATTTGACTGTGGCAGAGAATATCATAGGTTTACTAAATATCTTGCTGATAAGGGAATAATTCATCATAAGAGCTGTCCTTATGTACACGAACAGAATGGTTTGGCTGAGACAAAGCACAGGCACATCACTGAGGTTGGTCTTACTCCACTTGCACAAGCTTCTCTTCCTTTATCCTATTGGTCAGATGCCTTTTACATGGCTGTTGTATTGATCACTGTTCTTCCATCCTCGATTCTAAAGGGCATCTCACCATTTGAAGCTCTTTTTCAAAAGGTCTCTGACTATAGCAGACTACGGATGTTTGGTTGCTCTTGTTTTCCTCTTACCAAACCATATAATGCTCATAAGTTTGGTTACAAATCCACTGAGTGTGTCTTCCTTGTACCTAGTCTGATGCATAAAGGTTATAAATGCCTATCTTCCACTAGAAAAATATTCATTGCTCTGGACGTCATATTCAATGAATCCTTCTTCCCTTACTCCTCCTTGTTTCCAACATTCACAACTGTCCCCAACACTGTTTCTTCTTAGCCCTTTGCTGCACCACCTATTGTACTTGAGCCCTCCCCATCATCTTCTTCATTCATATTACCACCTCTTCATATTTCTCCTATATCACCCTCATCATCTCCCATACCTCATGAGTCCTCTAGTCCCTTATCACCATCACCAATACCTAAACCACATCCTCCTCCTATCTCCTCTCATCATATGATTACAAGGTCCAAGATAGGAAGCCTTAAACCCAAAGCATTTGTTGCCACTTTTACCTCTGAACCTACCAGTCTCCAAGAGGCTCTCCAGTCTCCTCCTTAGCGCAAGGCAATGGAGGAGTAATTCAATGTGTTGCTACGTAATGGTACATGGTCCTTGGTTCCATTACCACCTGATAGACAAGCCATTGGTTGCAAATAGGTCTTCAAATTAAAGACTAACCCTGTGACCTCCACCCACAAACACAAGGCTCGCTTGGTTGCTAAGGGATTTCATCAATAAGGTTTTGACTTCCATGAGACTTTTAGTCCTGTCATTCGCCCAGTCACCATTCGGCTTGTGTTAAGCATTGCTCTCTCTCACAATTGGCATATACACCAGGTAGATGTTAACAATGCCTTTCTCAATGGCTATCTAAAGGAGGAAGTTTATATGGCCTAGCCTCTTGGTTTTGAGAGCAATGACAGGTCACTGGTGTGTAAGCTGCAAAAGGTGCTTTAGGGCTGAAACGGGCTCCTCGTGCTTGGTTTGAACGTCTTGGAGGTGCTCTTATGAAACGTGGCTTTGTGTCAAGCAGGTGCGATCCATCTCTCTTTATTCGACATAACACTAGTGAGCTGATGTTCATTCTTGTGTATCTTGATGATATTAGCATCACTGGATCATCCCATGCTAATATTCTTCGGTTGATTGTTGATCTGGACAATGAGTTTTCACTTAAGGACCTTGGTCCATTAAGCTATTTTTTAGGCATTGAAGTCAAACGAGGACTTGATCATTCTATGCAACTTGTTCAGACAAAATATTTTGTCCAGAGTTGGTATGGGTGCAACTAAGAGTGTTGCTACACTAATGACTACAGGTGTCAGACTGCCCAAGCTCTGTGACAGTACGGGAGCCAATGCTATGGTTACTCCTCAACTCTACAGATCCATTGTTGGAGCACTTCAATATACTACCATTACAAGGCTAGAGTTGAGTTTTGCTGTCAACAAAGTATGTCAATTTATGCAAAATCCTTCACTCTTACATTGGAAGGCTGTTAAACGAATTCTAAGGTACTTAGCATGAACACTTAACCATGGGATTGTTATCTGTTCTTGCCTCAGCAAAACCATTACCGCCTACTGTGATGCTGATTGGGCATCAGATTGCAATGACAGACAGAGTACCTCTAGTTTTTGCATTTACTTTGGCTTTAATCTTATTGCATGGTCATCTAAGAAACAAATTACGGTTGCACGGTCTAGCATAGAGGTTGAATATCGCAGTATGGCAACTACTGTCACTGAAGTTCTATGGATCAAGCGTGTTGTGTGATAATCTCAGCACAGTTATGATGACAACAAATCCTATCCTACATGCGAGAACTAAGCACATTGAATTCGATCTGCACTTTGTCCGAGAGAAAGCTATCAGAGGAGAATTTCTAGTTCAGCACATTCCTAGTATAGATCAAGTGGCTAACGGGTTAACAAAGGCACTCACTCAAAGCTCTTTCAGTGAGTTCAAAAGATATCTCGGTGTTAGAGATTGCTTAGAAAGGAATGCTCAGAAGGGTAGTTTGAATTGAGGGAAGATGTTAGAATATAGTTAGAGCCAGCTGTCATCAGGTGATAGTTACACAGTTATATGTTTGTTACTGTTTGTTATCTGATATAACTATCGTGACACTTGTATAGTAGAACACGTGTGTATGTATTCTCCAGCTCTATATATATATGTATGCAAATGTACTCTGTATTCCATTATTGATTAATACAATCCACTTTACCTTCTCATCCGCTTCTATCTTGTTCTCTCAGTTTTTTAATTCAAATTCAAGCAAATTTTTAACTGTTCCTTTAAAATTTCAAATGCTTAATATATGCCACTTATTTTAAATTTCAACCATCATCTGTCAATAATACCCAAACATGTTGAGTATAACTATAACCCATTATTATCGGTGTGGATTTTTATACTACCCAATCAAAAAACTTTGAATACATTAATTTTAAATCTAATTAAAATCCAAACCAAAATTTATCTATCCAAATATTAGTTGAAAAAAGTTGGATATTTGAAGTTTTTCCTTCCCGGTGAACCACAACAAAAACCTTAAGATGACAAGCCTTTATATATACCTCATAATTCCCATTATATTTTCCAACAAAATGTCTCATGAAATATTTCTTGATGGATAAAAGTTATGAGAATTTTCATAAGAAAATATGCGATAAAAATATTGGTTTTCTGATAGTTCATAAATAATTAATTTTATGCATATATGGTCAAAGGTTCGCAGGCAGTGAATAGACACGCTTTTTAAATATATATATATATATATATATATTATGATTCAATACTTTTACATACGAAATTTAAGACAACCACTGTGTTACGCTGCCATGGAAATATAAAGATCGATTCAGAAATATTTCACAAATATTTCACCATGTGAATATAAGCATATTTCTTTAAGTCTCGATTTTGTGTGACAATAACTTCTGTAAAATTTTGATAAACTTTGAAGAAATTACGGACAAAATTTCGCAAAAATTTCGTTTTTTTTGCATGCACTTATGGGTTCCACATTCTCATCATACTTTCTTTTTTAAGGAGAAATATGTACATTTCATTTGCATTAACTTTCCATTAACCTTTGACAATTTTGAGTAAGCAAATTTAATTAATTAAGGATGAAATTATGTTTATGAAAACTTGAGAAAATTTGGATGAAACCTGGAAGAAAATTGGATACATTTTCACAAAAAAAAATGTTCATCGATTTGCACGCGTTTCCATGTTGGTTATTATAAATATAGGAGAAGAAAGCCCATAATAGGATCATTGTGTGAGGAAGAAACAAAAATATTTGTTCATTAGATCCCAAAATATTTTGTTGTTTGAGGCAAAATGGGTTCTAACATAACCAATAATGCTGGGCTTCATGAACGCAATGGGAGTTCTTCTCATTCTCAAGGTCCAAGCTCAGGCAGCAGGAGCAACAACAGAGACAATGCTGCCAACCATGCTGGTTATCATCAACCTTATGAAAGACGTTCTGGCACTACAGACCCAGACAGGAGTAACCCACCAAACACCGGAAACTTAGCTGGTTATCATCAAAAGTGAATTGGTTAAGCTTAGCGGGTTATCATCAAAACTGAATTGGTTTAACCAATTCATATATCAGGTAATTTCATTACCCTTCTTGATTTTGAGTTTATACTGGTACAAAAAAATGTTTTTCGTCATTTCAAAAAAAAAAATCATTTTTGCACCGATTCTTAAGCCGATGTAGATATAAGTGGTGTAGAAAGTTCAAGATTTTTTACACATACTATTGAATTGGCGCAAAGAAATACATTCTACATTGGTTCTTCATTACACCTATTTGATATAAATGGAAATGAACATGAAAACTGGAAAATAACATGAAAATGAAACGTTTCAACCTTTTCTTATTTGAGATAATTTTATCATACTTCTTCACTTTGAATTTCCTCATCCCTATTTGATATAAAATGATAATAATAAACATGAAAAATAGTAAACAACAATATGAAAACTCTTTCCCATAAGCACGAAAACCCACTTTTAGCTTCATGTGGTTTTGCTTCCTGATTTTTTTTGGGAAGTGGCTATTTAATCATGAGAGATATTCATGTAGATAGAACAATTTTTAAAGGCGATGTCTTAAACACCACTTATAAAATTTACTACCTTGTTTAATATAAAATTCACCTTTTGATTCAATTTCTTTTTCAAAATAGATATTTAAAAAGTAAAGGGAGTAAATAGCATATTTTAACAACATAAATAGCACAATAAGGTTTGATAACGTGTAAAATGCATGCTCATTTGCTTATGATAAGGTTGATAGATATGGATATAAGAATTGAAAACGGGGAAATGACAACAAAGGAATTGGAAATTGCAAATTGCAAATCCCAAATCAAGGATTAACTATAAAATTAGTTGTGAATTGCTTATCAATAGTAGTTAACACCTTATCAAGAATGATTAAATAACCTATTTGGGATTTTGCAATTTTTAAGCTTTTTATGTCATTTTCGCAATGAAATGGGGATCATTAATAATTATTTTTAAAGCAAATTGTGACGATTTTAATTAATGTATTTTCTTTTTTAAACAGGTTTAAAGTTGTGGGGAGATTTATGGTGGAATAAAGAATAAGAAATTCTATGGATATGAAGTCTTTCTTTTTTAACGCCTTATGATTTATATTCATGTAATGTTCATTTTCAATTAGAAATTTAGAATAATATGCTACAGCTAATAAAAGAGCTTGTAATCAAGTTATTTTCTCTATTTTAATTAATCAACTACTTGGTTGTTTATCCATGATTGCCATATTTTCATTGTGAGGATGATAGAAAGCAAAACGAAAGACTGCTCCACTTAAAAAATACTAACGATAATGTTAGTGTCCATATATTGTTAAAAACAACTCGTAAAGAAAAATATTTTAAATAATAAAGTATTATTAAAATATAAATATGAATTTTATAATAAGTTGTTGGACTGACCCCGGAAATAATGGTCACCAAACATTCAAACCAATCACAGACATGTTTAAGATCACGTTAGAGAATTACGTTCATGCAAATCAAAATTAAATTTCTTCAACATGGTTATCTCATAAACCCTTAGCTACGTTCCATTGGACTCCATTGATCCGTTAGTTACATCCCATTCCATTCCATTCCCTAGTCGACACTGGTGATTTACGGAGTTATGGCTTTTTTAATTTTATATGGTGTGTATTGGATTAAGGATTATTCAGAATTTTAAGTTTTTAAATTAATAGATAAAATTATTATTTAGAATTTTCTATGGGATACAGTCGATTTATTACTTTTAACATGTCATTTATTTTCAATAATTGCCATGAAAATTTATAGGGAAAATTCCTATAAAAGATACTTGAACTACTCAAATTCGAATTTGGGTTGTTGAATTCAACAAATCATTAATCAAATTCTCTAACTCAATTAGGGATTTAGATATTGGGTTAAATTACCTTCATACCACTTAGTTTTTAAAAATAAAAAATAATATCATCCCACAAAGCTTCGAAGGGAGCATTCTTTAATATTTATGTTTTGTTCCTTTTCTGCTATCAAAATCCTTCTCTTTTTTGCCTTCATCATCTTAGAAAGAGAGAAAAAATTTGGTGAGAATAAAGTAGTACGGAGTGGGGATGAGAGGTATCAGAATCAGGAGCAAAAGCCCAAATAGGAGAACTGAAAAAGTAATGGCTTTATGAACCGATATTCAAAGATCTCTCTACTCTTTTTGGTGGTGGAACAAATGTTGGAAATTGTGCCATAGATGCCAATCATTGTACCGTAGACATTTTTTATTTTAATGTATTTTCTCTCCATAGCTTTTGCATGTTTATTTTGATAATTAGATCCATGGGCAAATTATAAAGATTGTCCTAAATATCTCTGGTTGGTTAGCTATTCAGAGTAAAGATGAAGTAAGATCAGTATGACTTTGTAAAAGTACAAGGTGCTAGACCAACCCATTATGAGAAAGCTACATGGATCAAGTTATAACCTTGTCTCATATATAATAACGTCACCACGCCCTTTGACTTGAGATTATCATGGATTCTTACATGAGAGTCGTTGAGTTTTGACTAATCAAAAGTCACCTTTGACTGGGTGATTATAAAGGCTATGATCGAGCTTATAGATCTTTCATGCAGAGGAATGTGAATGATCAAGATGAGATTTATCCCTCGCATTAGTTGAGAGATATTACTAGGCCCCATCGATGAGTTAGTCTGAGAAATGTATGGTTATACTGTAATCAAAAGGGTTTTCATTCTAATATCAGACTACTCAAGGATCGAGAAAGTAATGGTCAGGAATAGTAGGATGATATTATCCATGCATCATCCTTGACTGAGATATCGTGTGACAAAAGGGATGCGATGTAGTTACATGACAGGTTGTATCGTGTTAACAATCCTCATATGAATTGGGTAGTCACAATGTCTTGCTTGAAACCACTTGTGACTTGTGGGCTAATGCTCAGTTTAGCCTACTACCAACTTCATGTGGGTCTACAGATCGTACGCAAGAACAACCCAACACGAGCTTTAATATTCTACGGTATTTCAAATTATATATATAAATTCAAAATGACAATAATATTATATTGATAATATTAATATGTGTGTTAGTTTTGATATTTAATTTATTTTATAAATTAAACAACAAACATTTATTTTTGGATTTAATTTATAAAGATAAATTAAATCGATTGGCTTATTGTTTGGATTAATAGATATACTTTGATCAAATCAGATTAATTCATATTCAAACTTTAGAATTCAAATTTCATAATTTAAATTTTAGAATTTTAATATCAACATTAATAAAGATCAATCTTGAATATCCTTTTAAATTAAAATTGCAAGATTAATAAAGATTAATCTTGGATATTTTTTGAAACTAAAATTTCAATATTAATAAAAATAAATCTTAAATATATTTTCAAATTCAAATTTCATGATTAATTTTGAATATCTTTATCAAAATTCGGAAAGATTAATCTTGAATTTTTAATACACCTCACATGAGTTCTATAAATAGAGGACTCATAAGTCATATGGGGTATGAATGTACAGATTTTGGATTGTGAGCCACAGAAACCTTAGAGAGAGTAAAATGTGAAAGGCGCTAGCACGCTGCCGTTGTTGGGGATTATTCGTGTGATACCAATAGAGGGAGATGATCTAAAACGTTGGCTCTAGGGATCGGATTTCCAAGAACCACGAAAAAGATTAAGGAGGCTGCGAATTTGAGAACTGCAAAAATAATGTAATGTCTCAACTACTCTATCTCAATGCCTTTGATATATTGAAAAGAGGGATTAGAAAAAAATTTCAAAATTTGTTTCTTCCAATTGCGTGTGTTATAATCCCAACAACAAATCGATCGCCGTTCAATGTAGCTTATGCGTTCAGCCCTTGTGTTTCTTCGTAACTATCTTTAAAACCTGAGAGCTATTGGCGCTAATGTTCAAATTGTGATGGAGAACTAAAAATAAAATCCAGAGTATGACAATGGCACATAATCAATTTTAGGACGGCTGTGGTTGGGGAAAGAGCGATGGTGAAGGTGAAGAAGAGAAGGATTTTGATGATAGAAAAGGAAAAGAACATAAATATTAAAACAAGGTTCTTTCATGTGCATGATGAGAGTGTCGTTTTTTCAAAACTAAAAATAATATTATTTTTAGTTTTCAATTACTAAGGGTATAGAGGTAACTTGATCCAATGTCTAAATATCTAATTCTGTCACACAATCTGATTAATTTTTTGTTGAATTAAATGACTCAAATTAGAATTTGAGTAAGTTGAACATTTTTTATTGGGATTTTTCTAAAATCATATAGAATTTACGATAATTATAAAATTTCAAATTCATTCAAAAATTAAAAAATTTATTTGTTATTTTAAGATTGATCACAAATATAGTGAGCTACCATAAGGTTGATCACACATAATTTAAGAGTTTATTTACAATAATAAATAAAGTATTTTGATTTATTTCGATTAAATTTTTTTACAGTAAAATAGTTTTGAATTTTAAATAAATTGGGAAATTTTCATTCTTTATTTTTATTTACATATCCTACAAAAATCGGAACTAGATGGAGAAAATATGTATTTAGGAAGATATTCTTAGAGCGAAACACAATGTCTCCAATAGTGTTGAGTGTCCTTATTGTCCTTATGAGTGCCGTTGTGAAGAAAATATTTTTTATTCCTTGAAAGACTGTGAGGCTACCAGAAATGTGCGGATGTGTTTAATCAACCCTTTATATATTACTACATTTTTTTTTCTAGTGATTTGCAGGATTAGCTTAGATGAAACTTGAACAATAAACTGCAAACAATGAAATTATTAGGGTGGACTTAGAGGAAGATTTTTGGCCTAGCATGATGTATAATCTGGAAAAATCGATGTGGTAAAGCATTTGATGGAGAAAGTCTACAATGAAAGGAGCTAGCAAATAAGTGCATCTACCAACTGATGGAAGGTGTAGAAAATGGGAGCTACAAACACAAAATATACAAGTACCAGAACGAGCGAGTTGTAAGTAAAGCTATCATCAGCCGGATATATGCATGTTGATGTAGATGGCTGTGAATCAACATAACATGCATCAAGTGGAGGCCTCTTGAGAGATGAATATGGCAATTGGCAAGGGGATAACAAAAGAGTAATGGCTTTGCACCATCTATAGAAGTAGAGTTGCATGCCATACAGGCTGGCCTGTCATTATGCTAAGCTAAAGGATTTTGTAAGATCAAAATTTATACAGATTCTCTTGATGCTATTCATCTTCTCTTTTGGGGCTGTGGGTTTTCTCATCCACTTACTCAGGTCGTCAAGGATATACAATCGCTTATCCTAATGAACTAGAATTTTGAAATTATCCATTGGTATAGGGAAGCACTTGTTTGTGTTGACTAAATTGCCAAAAAGGATCATTGGTCAACCCCAGGGTATCTATATTTACTTGAACCACCCAACTATTGTTTGGAGCCTCTTAATTGTGATTTGTATTTGTGTCTATGTACTAATAGCCCTAATTTTGCTGTTGTGAAATAGCTAACTATCAAGCTTTGCTTACCTTGTTATAAAAAAAAAGATATGTTATGGTATTCAGACTTTAAGCGTTGAAATTCATGAGAAAAGTACAACAAAATCTTAAGATGCCTTCGTATACTTCATTTCTACCATTACGTGCTATACCTTTCTCATGCATTCTCTCACATATTTCTCACAAAAGAAAAATATTAAAGATAAAAGCCATGAGAATTATCATAATAAAATTTAGAGAGAAATTGCATGAGAAATTCTCTCAGATATGAATACTTGACGAAAATAACATTAGTGAATAAATAATTTTTCTGCATATATATTGTGTTAAAAAGAGGTTGCGAAATAAAAATTGGGATGTATTGAGATAGATGAAATGTCCAAGTCATTCCACTAGCATTTCATTAAGCTTTTGATCATGTGAAAAATCTTTTCTTGAAAACTCTTTAGAAAATCTTTCAAGAAATTTGGAAATATTTTCGCAATACGAGGACCAAGCGAACATGCAAACTTGTTAATTAAACCTGCAGAGCAAATGTTGATGAAACTCATGTGAAATTTGTACACATTTTTCACAAAAAAAAATATATAATGTAGGATCCCTTCCATATAATACTTCTAAATAAGTTCATGACTATAAATAAACAAGAGCTTTCATAAGTGAACGCATATAACCATGGGGAATTATGTAAAGTCCTAAAGAACAAGAAAAAGTAACACGTCAAATTTGTTGAAAAGCGTAGCTTTGATTCAAATTAAGGCAATTTTTTATCGTTGTGGATTTTTATTCTACCCAATAATAGGAAAACTTTAAATACATGGATTTTAAATCCAATGAAAATCCAAACCAAAATTTATCTATCCAAATATTAGTTGGAAAAAGTTGGATATATGATTTTTTTACTTCCCGGTGGACCACAAGAAAAATCCTAAGGTGACAAGCCTTTATACCTCATCATTCCCATTATATTTTCTAACAAAATGTCTCATGAAATATTTCTTGCAGGATAAAAGTTATGAGAATTTTCATCAGAAAATATGCAATAAAAACATTAGTTTTCTGATAGTTAATAAATAATAAATTTTCTGCATATATGGTCAAACGTCCGCAAGCAGGAAATAGACACGCTTTTTAAATATCTCTATATATATTATGATTCAATGCTTTTTCTTACGAAATTTAAGACAACCATTGTGTCACGCGGCCATGGAAATATAAAGATCATTTCACAAACATTTCACCATGTGAATATAAGCATACTTATATAAGCCTGGATTTTGTGTGACAACAATATCTGTAAAATTTTGATAAAACTTTGAAGAAATTATCTACAAAATTTCACAAAAAAATTCATTTTTGCATACACTTATGGGTTCCACATTCTCATCATACTTTCTTTTTTAAGGAGAAAGATGTACAAGAAAAATTGAAATATATAAATATCAACATATTTCCTAGAAATGACTTAATTCCTATATATTTTTAAAGAGTCTTATGGAATTAAGTTTTTTTGTTTAAATCGCCTAATTTCTCTCAATAAAATTAGCCATTGTCTTGTCTTAATTGTTATTATTTGATTTAAAGTTATCATTTGTTAAAATGTTGTGCTGTCATCAATATTCAGTATGAAATGTTTTTTAAATTAATTTTCATTCTCTAATTTGTTGTTATCAATTCAAAATTAATCACAGCCTAATCCCGTAATCCCTAGTGACTTCATATTAATTAAGTCATATAGGAATTCAAAATTGGAATTTGTTTTTTGGAGTCATTTTTATTTCTATCTACCCTTCTATTTATTTAAAAGGTTACGAAAAAAAATTATAATAAACAAGTAGGCCAACAATTTATTCAAATTTAGTAAGATTGGTAAGTATGTAAAATACAAAACTATTAACATCTAGGTCTAAAGAAGACCCAGCCAGCCAATTTACAAGACTTTTCATTTGCATTAACTTCCCATTAACCTTGGACTATTGTGAATAAGCAAATTTAACTAATTAAGGATGAAACTATGTTTGTGAAAACTTGAGAAAATTTGGATGAAACCTGGAAGAAAATTGGATACATTTTCACAAAAAAAATGTTCATTGATTTACATGCGCTTCTAACTTGGTTATAAATAGGATCATTGTGTGAGGAAGAAACAAATAGATTTGTTCATTAGATCCCAAAATATTTGGCGTTTGCTGTATTTGTTGTTTGAGGCAAAATGAGTTCTACCGGAACCAATAATGTTGCCAAGCAAGCTGGTTATGATAAACCTTATGTGAGTTCTTCCCAAGCTCCAAGCAAGAGCAACACAGAAAATGTTGCCAAGCAAGCTGGTTATGATAAACCCTATGTAAGTTCTTCTCAAGCTCCAAGCAAGAGCAACGCAGAAAATGTTGCCAAGCAAGCTGGTCATGGTAAAACATATGAAACACCTTCCGGTACTCATCAAAACTGAATTGGTTTAACCAATTGATATATCAGGTAATTTTATTACACTTACGGATTTTGAGTTTATACCGGTGCATGAAATGTTTTTCGTCATTTTCAAAAAATTAGTTTTGAATTGCTTATCAGTAGTAGTTAATCACTTATCAAGAATAAAAAAAAACTGTTTTGGCATTTTACATTTTTCAAACTTTTTTTTGTCATTTTCACAAAGAAACGGGGATCATTAATATTTATTTTTAAAAAAATTATGACGATTTTAGTTTATGTATTTTTTTTGAAGCAGGTTTAAAGTTGATGGGGGATTGATGCTGGAATAAAGAATAAGAAATTCTATGAATATGAAGTCTTTTTTTAGTGCCTTATGATTTATACACATGTAATGTTCATTTTCAATTAGAAATTTAGAATGATATGCTACAGCTAATAAAGGAGCTTGTAACCAAGTTATATTCTCTAGTTTAATTAATTAACTACTTGATTGTTTATCCATGATTGCCATATTTTCATTGTGAGATGATAGAAAGGCAAAACGAAAGGCCGCTCTACTTGAAAAATACTTCATAATGTTAATGTTTATATATTGTTAAAAACAACTCGTAAAAGAAAAAATATTTTAAATAATAAAATATTATTAAAATATAAATATTAGTTTTATAATAAGTTGTTGAACTAAAAATGGAAATCCAATCTTCAAACATTCAAACCAATTAAGAATATGTTGAGGAAAATTATGGAGAAGCACGTTCATTATGATAAAATTCCTTTAACATAATTCTCTCGTAAATGGTTAATTATGTTGAAAAAGTGGTTTTCATCGCTAATCTAAACATGTTATGGAAAAGTGAACATGATGGAAAGACATATTTAAGTAATTTCAAACTTTCAAGAAAAGACGAAATGATATTAGAAAATTATAAATGCTAAAGTGAGATATTGAGAAATTGTAAAATACAGACTCTAATAAAAGAAAATATTTCCTTCCAAATAATATTAATATTTGACTAACATAAAGAAGGCTTGAGAAAACATGCATCCACACCATGAGTATTAAGAGCCGATGAAGAGCTATGTAAAGTTGCCTTATTCTAATGCATCAATTCAATTTTCACTCCATTTGTAATATCCATATATTCCTGTGAGGGGAAAATAAAGGCTAAGCCGGTAATTATGTGATGTTAATGACCATGGATATTGAAATACAGAAAGGAAATATCATGATTGACTAAGTCCCTAGTCTTAAGAATTTTAAGTAAGAATGACCCGAGGGCAAAAGGGTCATTTGGCCTACATGACAAAGCTAACATAGTCATTTTAAATAAAAAGGCCTAGGATGAAAAATATCATCAAATAATAAGGACATTTTGGTAATTTGGTCAAAAGTCAACAAAAAGTCAAAGTCAACCCAAAAGTTAAAGGGGACCAAAAATGTCAAAGCCAACCAAGGGTAAGGTTGGAATTAAGAAAGAGTAGAAAAAGTGATGGTATTTTGGTAATTATGACAAAAGTAGAAAGGGTAGTGGCATTTTTGGTAAATATGAGGAAAGTAAGATAAGACAATGGCATTGTCGTAATTAAATGATTTTGGAGTTGAAGACGACTGAGAACTAAATTATTTGAGGTAGTAGGACTCCTCAAATGCCGGAGATCCGAACTGAGAAAAGTTTAGTTAGGTCCTAAAATATTTAAAAATTTATTATTCGGTATCCGGTGCGGTCAGTTTCGAAGTACGGAGATCAACAGTGCCCGAAAGCCCCGAAAAAAAGATTTTCTTAGAAAATTAATTACGGAAAATCCGAGAAGAATTTTTAGGAACGGAAAAGGGCTGGAGTATCAGGGAAAAATATAGAAATTTTCCATGCCCTTAAGTCAAATTGGCCACCGAAAGCACATTTTACAGTGTTGCACGCAAATCGAGGAATCCTAACAAGTTACGAGGAAAACTTGGGGATGCTTAGGGCTAAGGCATGATGCCACCTAGGCAAGGAAGCCTAGGGAATGTCGCCACATGAGAGAGAAAGTCTCCGGAAAAGTAAAAAGATAGTTACCAGTGTAAAGTTACTTTACGGAAATGCGTGCCATCGGATCAAGTAACAGGTCAGGAAGAGACCCAGTCAACCCAACCAGACGCCTAGGGGAATCCAAAAGCCACTTTTTCAGCAAGCAATTAGACTAGTACAAGTGGCACAGTCTCCTCCAAGTATCTTCTAACTTGGTCTCCAAGAATCAATCACATCCACACAATTTTTTCAAGAGGCTTTTTACATAAGCTAACTCTCCTCTCTCTTCTCTCAAATTTCTGCCACCTCTCTCCCTCCATTTGGTCAGATTTTTCTCTCCCTCTCAAGCCAAAAAGATGCCACTTTGCTCCCAAGGAAGA
>JANTPZ010083450.1:0-18183 GCA_025593235.1 Vachellia pachyceras | reverse complement strand
CTGGAACAGAACATTGACCCTCAAAGGTTCTCTAGGTGCAGACTTCAATGGATGCCCTTCAGGAACATAAATCCTGCGGTGGTTTTCATAAGCAGTTTGATTATGATTGAGTCGCTTAGCTAGTGCCCCGAGGAAATCACTCATAAGCACACACCCAAATGCAGGGCCATTTCCAACTACAACTCGGTCGGGCTGCACAATGATCGCCTTCTCTTTATTAACAAGAACTGAATAACCAACAGAGCTGTAGTCATTGAAGATAGGTCCAGCAAACAAGTACGCATCAGCAGACTCCACAATCTCAGCACAGAAAGCAGTACTCACAGCACCCCAGTAAGTTCCAATGAAGTGGGGATGGTTCTCTGGAACTAGTCCTTTAGCTGATGGCATCACAGCAAGTGCATAACCAGAAGCATCAGCCAGTTCAACAAAGGCTTGGCCTGCCTTTGCCACTCGCAGTTTAGGCCCACCCACTAGAACTGGTTTTACTGCCTTGTTGAGGAATTCAGCAGCAGCCTCCACAGCTGCTTCCAATCCCATCTGATTACTCAATCTGCAAAATACATTAAGAGAAAAATCAACCAATCGGAAAAGTTCTAAAATATTCTCGATTTGAAAAATACATCAAGAGAAAAATCAAGCCATAGGAAAAGTTCTAAAATATTCTCGATTCAAGAGAGAAATAACCAAAAGGTCGAGAAGGTTACCTTGGAGATAGTGAAAAAGGAACTGGTTCATGGCTGAAAGTGGGGTGAGGAATCCCGGGCAAGTTACAGCTTATGCTTATATACACAGGCTTGCTTTCTTTCAGGGCTGTTGAGATCGCCGTATCAATCAATTCATGAGCGTCATCCAAGTTGTTCACGATAGACTATATAGTATGAAGGCATGAAAACGAATTAGCTCAAATGAACAGTAGCAGAGATACAATGTATCACTTCTCTGATCACGAAAATAGCATGAAATCAGTATCTGGTTTTATCGGATAAACTATCACAAGGACCTAAGCGATACTATATAGTACAAACACTACGATGTATCCAACACTGAACTTTCTGAGCTCAAGAAACAATAACTTTCCATAACTAGAAGTAAAATCGGAAATCACAGTGAAATCAGTACCTGGTAGCAAGTGACGTTCTGGAAGCATCTATGCTCTTGGCTGAAATCGGGCAACCCAATAGTGTGATGGAGGATCCGGTTGGTGCCATAGTCGTTGGAGTTGGGACCACCTACGATACAAATGACAGGTAAATTCTCACTGTAGGCACCAGCAATGGCGTTGATAACACTGAGGCCACCGACGGTGAAGGTGACGACGCACGCACCGACGCCACGGGAGCGAGCGAAGCCGTCAGCTGCGTAGCCGGCGTTGAGCTCGTTACAGCAGCCGATGAGGTTAAGCCCTGGTTCAGCGATCAGGTGGTCCAGAAGGGTGAGGTTGAAGTCGCCGGGAACGGAGAAGACGTCGGTGACACCAATCTGAACGAGCCGACGAGCCAAGTGGCGACCAAGAGTGGCCTCGGAGAAGCTGGGAGCAACAGAGCTCTGAATGGTGCTTACGGCGCCGTTTGTTGGGCCAGCCATGTCGTTGCTGGCAGCTTTACACGCGTCTATAGCTCCAATCTTAGTTTCCATGGAACCCGGATTCTTCTGGGATCTTCTGAAAGAAACGCTGAAGTGGAAGGAGAAAGAGAGGGCGATGAGGGCGAGAAAGGATGAAGGAAGAGTACGAAGGTTTGAACTTCGAAGTATGTAGGTGCTTGGGTTATGGAATTTGTAAGGTGGGTATATTTATATAGATGGGAAACGGAAGACTTCGCCGATCAAGACCGATAATGTGGAAATGAGAGCGAAAGTGGAGAATTGTCAACAGAGAAGGGAAGTGAAGGAGATAGAAGGGCCGTGTTTGGTTTTGGTATGCTGGAGCCTGGTATCGGAGGTTTTGGCTTTTGGTGGTAAACTACTCTGTGGTTTCTATTTTTGGTTTGTTCAATTAAATCCTCATTTTTGTGAGGGACAAATGAGAGAGAATGGAAGGGGAAAAAAGATGAAAGAAAATTAGTAGAGAAAATTTACGAGAGAGAGACATGTAATTTTTTTTTTTTGCCAACGAGAGACATGTAATTAAGTAAAAGTAAAAAATAGAAAAATTGTATTAAATTTTTAAACATGCACAACTTTCTTTTTTTTTAAAAAAAAAAAGGATCATCCAATATAAAAATTTTGCTTACAAAAAAAGGTGGATGGAGTAATTAATTATGTTCAAAATTTAGATCTATTTATTTAATTTAGAAAAAGAACTACAATTAAAAAAATATATTGCTATTGGGCAAATGAAAAACATGTTTGGACACCCATTTTAAAAAGTTAAAGCCATATACGGTTAAGGATTTACAAGTGGAACTGTTTGACTAAACTCACTTACCACTCAGTTACATAAGAAATTGTTAACACCATTGAGTTAAATTGAAGTTGAATCTTTGGAACTTGAAATTGGACAGCATTAAAACAATTTTTAAAAAGTTAAAAAAGGGGCAATAGCATACAACACCCTGTTGTTATTTTCATTAACATTCAATAATAATATTATTTGTAGTTCATCCAACAATTTAATATTATTTTTTAAGTATATCTAACATTTCAATCTTATTATGGTTGAGTTAAGGTGTATCCAATGATCCAAATTATTTTTCAAGTGCATTCATCACTCTAAATTATATAGTAATGCATCCAACCCCTTCAAGTATTTTTTTAGGTGTGTCCAACATCATAATATGTTTTTTGCCTTGTGATGGATACACAAAAAATATTTTAACATTCTAGATAGATATAAAAAAAAATACTCCATCATGGATCATACACCCAAAAAAATATTTTAAAGTGTTAGACGCATAAAAAAAGTTTAAAATGTTAAGTGCATTATAAAATACTACATAATGCTTGGTGCAACCAGAAAAATACTTCATAATAGTGGATGTACCTTAACCCTTTATGGTTTAGGTCTTTTAGAGTGATAGATACAGTGCAAATAAAATTAAAGTAGTAGAAGTAGAGAAAAATAACATGAAATATTGAATATAATTAACCATACATGGAGTTAAGTTGATGAATACAATAAGGAATACCATATAAATGTTACTTTTAAAAAATTAAAAATTTTGATCCATAACAAATATATATTTTCATACTATTTACAGTATGATATTTTACTGAAAATTTTATATGTTCCGGTGTTATCGTTAAATTTATTATATATACTATTATATGTGTATAATTATTTTATTAAATATTTATTTAGACAAATTTGGTTGGGTTTTTTTAGGGGAGGGATTGGAGGAGAAAAGCGCTTGATTGGGAGGAGGCCCCTACAAAATTGATGCTTTTTCATAGGAGAGAAAGTTTATGCTATTCCAGCTTTTTGCATATTTAAAAATTCTTCTTCTAATCACGTACATAAATTAAAATAAAAAGTATTTTAAAATTCATAAAATGTATTTTGAAATTCATAAAAAGTATCTTGAAATTTGTAAATTCTTTTTAAATTTTATAACAAATTCTCAACTACACACTTTTTTTTTTTTGCCTTTTGTCTTTTAATGACACGTGTTTTGCAGGCAAGCGTAATGACTGGACGACAAAATTAACAGTAATCACGATATCATATTATTGGACTGGCATTTCTTCGAACACATCTTATATGAATTTGTTTTTATCAAACTTTATGGGTAAAAGATTTAAAAAAGCATATTAAAATTGATAATATAGCAGATTAAAATTAAAAAAATATCCTTTAAATTGCATAAAAACATATTTTATCTCGTACGGTTTTTTATATATAAAAGAATAAGAATTTATCAATTTATAATTAGTTCAACTCCACTCCCCTTAATCAAACAAAAAAACTTCCCATTCCTTCTCTTCTCCTCCAATTAAATAAAGCCATAACATGCCCCAACCTTCATTGAACCAAACAAAGCCTTAATTATTAAGTGATTGGTATAACCATTTGTTTAACCTTTTGAACCATGAAAGTTGAGAACTGGTTAGGGTGCTAATCAAAAGTGATAAGCTCTCTCAACCTATTATATTTAAACCGTTTAAATTTAATTTGAATGGTTCAAATATGATTTTTTTTTATTTTTATGAAAAGTTTATTTTAATGGATATAAAATCTAAAATAAAATTAATCTCTTGGTCAATATATTTTTAAATAATGATTTTTTTATAAAAATTTGCAGAGTTTTAAAAAAAACAGATATGAACCATTCAAAACATTGGTCTTGATACCACAATATAATTATTAATTAATTGGGATAATAAAATAGTTAGTCCATGTATTAATAATATCTTGGCCATGTATTTATAAATTTACAAGTTGCTTTTGTTTAATTTATCTGTAAGGAAAGGTGTGTGCCACAGCTAATTATCATAATCATCACATGTTTAGATCTGTCATGGAGTTTCGTATTTATCACAATCAATTAACTAATGATTTAATTTTAGTATCTATTTGGCAAAAATTATGTTACAATGATAAATAATAACTTATCTTCCAAACACAAATGGCAAATATATTAGGAAATTCATTTTCAAAAAGACAAGCTCTTCTTGCATATGCATGTGCAACCTACCAACACCGAATAATGTTTCACACTTTACAAACTCTTCTTTGCCGCACATATTCTCAAATGGATCTATTAATGCTGGTGAGAAAAATGGTAGAATTAATCAATGAATTATAATCAAATACTTATATCAAAATTGATGCAAACAAATAAAAAGGGAAGAAGTTACATGACAAATATATTGGAGTACATATTTTAAGAATTCAATAATGCCTTTGGTAGTTGCGGTATTTTCTTCTTCTTTGTTTAAAGTTTCACATTATGTACCCGTTTGAGAACGCGGTAAAGAAGTACTTTTACGCAAGTCAAGGTAAATATGTGAATGAGATTATCTCGTTTTAAAGAAAAACACCGTTAAACATATGTTTAGCTTTTTTAACCCTTTGCCAAACAAGCCCTATATATGCTGTAACTTTAATGTTTATGAACGTCTAAGTTTGTTCATTTGATTTTGTCTTTGAGTTGCCACGATTGATAATTAATTACTTCATCTTCAAAAAATTAAAGACATATGTTTGTTTAATGTCTAATTTAGCCAACATAAATAGAAAAATTACAATAACAAGTGAGGGGCGACAATGAATCATTAATCAGACAATTATAATAATAAAAGAATTGCCCATGAGCTCACACGTTTCATTATACAAGAAAAAGTCATGAATTATTGAGAGCAAATTAGCAATAATGGAGAGTGTATTATAATGGGGAAGGCTCAGATCGTTAGGCGTGGCGTTACTATTTTGATGTTTTAAAAGCACACTTCATGGGATTCAAAATCATGGTTCTTTTTTAAGGTCACGACAGATTGACAAAAGGCATATGTTAGAATTGTCTTATTCTTACGAAGATAAGGGAGATGTGATGTATTATTGCATGGGCGTGTTTGGTTTAGGCTTTTGGCCATACGCTGTTTTTTGTTCCGGTTTTGTTAGAAAAATTTTCTCCCGTGCACGTAAACCAAGATAAAAAGTATATTAAAATTTATAAAAAGTATCTTGAAATTTGTAAAAATCATTTCGAAATCCATAAATTCTTCTCAAAATTCATAAACCCATTTCTCCGATCCCCAAATATACACTTTATCTGTACAGAGCATTTGAGTTGCTTGCCACAATCAATTAGTTGTGTTTAAAATTTGGATCTATTTATGCTTAATTTAGCAATAATAATAATAATAATAATACAGTAGAAGACATGTTTTGCTATTAAATAGGAAACCGACAAATATGGTAGGAGACACAATTTTTTAAAAAGCAGATTAAATTATTAATTAATTATAAAAATGAAATAATTGAGCATCAAATCACATGTTATTGAGATTAGTGATAATGCAATGGAGGGTATTATTATAAGGTCAATAGTCTTAGAATAATTGAGCATCTCAGGTCACATGTTATTAGTGCAGGATTAATCGGAGGGAGTTTTGTGTTCTTGTTCCTGTTCTTCTTTTTTTTTTCTCCCTCTAAGAAAAAAGGACATATTCAAGAGGATAACTGCAAAACATGAAATAGAAGAATATATATATATATATATAGGACTTGCCCAATCGTTTGCTGTGAGCGTGTGCTCCATTCTTTGGCGCTGGCCAACTAATGCTGAAAAAAAAGTTAATAGTTTTTCCGTGCCTTTAATCCTTTATATTTACATCGTATTTCACTTTAATTCCTTAAATTTAAAAATGCACTTTTAATATCTTAAATTTAAAGTCATTAATCTTTCTTAATAGAAATCGTTAACTCATTAAATTTAAACGATGACTGTGTAACAAAATGTTGATAAATCATGATCACATTTTAATTGTATAATATAATAATTTTTATATTTTAAATTATGTAAAATAAAAAAATTTAAAATAAAAACAATTATATCTCGATGTGAATTGTTCTACTCTTTTAGGTTTTCCCCTTACTTATCCTTTATCTCAATGATTCCAATCATTCTAGCCTTTTAAACTTTCTTGTGACTCATCCTTGCTACAAAAATAACACACCTGTGAGTAAGTATTTTTATACTTCTAATATATAATGTGTGTTTGACAACGCGGTAGATAAGTACTTTTACGTAAGTCGAAATGAATATATTGAGGAGATTATCTTGTTTTATAGAAAAACACTATTGAACATGCATTTAACTTTTAGAAACGTTGTTCCAAACAAACCCACTATGAACGATAAAACTTGTTGAAAACATCTGAATGATGAAGATGATAGAGCCATAAAATTTTAAACCAAACGAAAAATTAAGCATGTTCAAGTTATGAAGAGGATATGAAGCATATCCAATCAAAAGAGGGACAGTGGGAAGTAAGGGAGAATAGAACATCATTTCTTTGGAAGGATGCAATTTTGGTGAATTAAGTGGAGAATTGGTTCCGAATTAACAAGCAGAGAACAGTAGTTCCATTGTTGAAGAAGATGATAAAACATGTGTGTTTCCTTTTTTTTAACTTGGTTTATTTTTATTTTAAAATAACAATATAACAATTAAAAAACTATAAACATGCTTTATCAGCATTTTATTGCATAATCATCATTTAAATTCGATAAGTTGACGATATCCTAAGAGAGCCTAACAGCATTAAATTTAAAGGATTAAAAGTGTATTTTTTTTTAAATTTAACGAATTAAAGTGAAACATCATACAAATATAAATGACTAATAGTATACTTTAACATTTTTCTAAGTATAAGTATTCACGTATTGGATTTGGTATATGGTATCTTTTAGTAGGAATTCAAACTTTATTTCACTGCTCTATAAAGAATTAACCTATTTTATTATACACAAGTATATTAGCAAGAAAAAAAAATTGTAGGCCAATTAATGATAGATTCTCCCACTGTATGACAAAGTAAAGTTGAAATCTTCGTTAAGAAAAATATTTATATTTAATCTCATCAATGTCTTAAATAAAAATACATTCAATAATCAATACGTAGATGTTAATCATAACGAAATGAGTTTTAATTGTTTAAGTATGACATCTGAATTCAAATTCATATAAATGCAAAATCCACCTTAAGAAGAATTATTTTCGATTAAACCTAACAATGCTTGCATATGACCAATCAAATACCCATATTTAAAAAATCATAACAGAAATAATAATAAGTATATACTGGCTTTTCACCAAAAAAAATAAGTATATATACTGGCAAGCAAAAAAAAACTACAATAATACGTAATTAACTTTACAGGATAAAGGTTATTGTTATTGATGTATTAGTCCATGTGATCATTGCATTCAATAATTTTTTAAATGAAAACATGTGGGCATCCTCATATTCTAGTCTTATCTTTCCAAATTTACTCAAAAAAACCTATTTCTTCTCAGTAAGAACCTAAAATATCTACTAGTTTGATTCATGCAGACTATTATTTTTAAGTAATAAAAGGAAACGAAACATATGGACTAATTTTGATCCTAGATGTTACTGAAGTATCTTCAAATTAAAGACCAAATTATTATCAATAGCTTTTAAAAAAAGAGTTAAAAAAAAAACTGGTCCTAGCTAGAATTAGTCCAATATATATATTGAGGAAAATATACACTTACAATTTCGATATCAGTCACTTTCATGAGATCATTTGCAGAACTACTAATAATACCAAGTGTGCCTTTGAGTCATAGTTTAGAACTAGCAAGATTAATATAATAGATCTAACAAAAAGTACACAGTCTATATTTTCCTCATCAAAAATTGAGAATGAAGACATGTTTGGAAATCAAACAATTAATGCTACACAAATTCTTGTAAAGTGCTTTATATTTAGAATCACAAAATTCTTCTAGGAACCATCTATGTTATAGATATGGGGTATAATATAAGCTCTACATCCCCTCATCCAAAATTGAGAGGCATGATATATATCTATAATAAAGTAATTAACAATACATAAACTCATTTAAAATGATTTATATTAAGATCACAGAATTATTATGTACAAATTAAACAACAATGATCATAATGATCTTTCTCTAATTTGCCCATTTATTGTTGTGCAAGATTGAATAAATAAACTGGAATTAATGGAGAGGGGAATGAAGTACTTTGAAAGTTGTGGCAAATCACGAGATAGAGAGAAACCATTCTGAAACTTTAATTCTTTACGGGCATTAAATGAAACTTTGTTACAGTATATTTCTTAATTATGATAAATTTTTTTTTGGACTTAATCGAATAATAGAATGTTTATAATGGTAAAATTGTCATAAAATTTAAATCCATCCGATAAAACACCAATTTTTGAGGGTCAAAATGGGGTAAAAGAGGCAAGCCTTGGGTAATTTTTTACTCATCTCCCTTCTAAAATTTTAAACTAAATGAAGAAAGAAGATCATTTTCACTTCCCTTCCATTTCCTCACCTTCAATCAAACACAATGTGTTTGAAAATCCTTTAGGAGAACGATTTTACAGATTTTAAGGTAAGTATGTGAGAAAAATTTTATCTCAACTTATGTACAATATAATCAGAAATGAGTTACCAAATTTTAAATCAAATAAAAAAAGAGATCATTTTCACTCCCCTTCGCCTTCAATCAAGCACACACTAGAAGCAACTTGGTTTTGGTTTGTGTGTTTTAAATTATGTGGCTAATCATAGGGTTCATCATGTGATCAAAATATATATACATATTTATATACAGGTGTGGACCTACATATAGTCCAGCGGCTTCAACCGCACCCCATAGCACCCAAAAATTTATGTAGATATTAGTACTATATGATTTATTTTGCACTCATTTATTTATTAACTTTGAATCCACTAAATTTTTGCTTAAATTCTTCTTAAAAGATATTAAGAATAAATCTCACTTATCTTCTTAAAAAATAGTTTGCACCCGCGAACTTTGAAAGTAACTTATTTTAGTTTGTACCCATGGGTGAACCTGTACCCCGCCCGTTTTGGACCTGCTCGTCACGGGTTCAAAACGGGCAGGTGTTAAGCGGGTATTTTAAACTGGGTTTTAGGCGGAGTGGGCTTTTTTGCTCACCCCTATGTGAATGTATAAGGGATTCATTTATGAATTATTTCATCCACTCTCTATCCCTTATTCTTTTTTTCTTCTCTCAACCATAGATTCTCTTAATAGCTCATATGAATGGATATAAATAACAAAAATCAAATCAATTTAATTAGATCAGATCCAAATATTGCTTATTTTGACTAAAGACGGTTCTCTCAAAAATATTTTCTACATTCACACATGCTCCAATTCGAGATCTTATGCATAAATGACCAAAATCCATTACAGTGTCATCAAGGGAAGGCGGAAAACGAGAGTGGATTAAAAAAAGATAAGGATTAATGTATAAAAAAATATTTGTGTTCATCATCATATACTTTCTTATGTACCTATGAACATTTAAATGAGATTAAAAATGTTAAAACTGTTAAATATAATATAACAAGTTACTTTTCATGGAGGGGCCCACTTGATTTTTATATGTGCATATATAAAGGTGTTGGCTTATGTTAATGTTTTTAGCATTTTTGTTCCCATTTTAATTGTTCATAGGTATTTTTGAAAGAAGTTTATAAGCATTTTTACTTCCACCTTTCCCCAAAAAGGTAATGTGTGTTTTTGAGAACTCCATTAGGAGAAAGGAGTTACGACTTTCGAGATGATTTTATGGATTTCAAGATGATTTTACAGATTTCGAGATGATTTTTACAGATTTTGAGATGATTTTATCTTGGTTTACGTGCATCATTGAAGAAAATGAGTTTCCAAATAAGCACAATAATAACTTGGGGATGAAGAGGGACTTGGTGCGTTGGCTCTGGCGTGGCACCTCCAACTTGGCATTTTAATTAATCCACATAACCTCCAATTGCCCTTCGCAAATCTCTTAGGAAGAATTATTCTGCAATTTCAAAATAAAGAAGGGGAAGAAAAACTCAGCTCAGTCAGCTGGTTTTAAGGGCAGGGCCAAGGACAGGTAAAACGTCAGAATGGTGTGATTGTGGCCTGGGTGGGCGAAGAAGTTGTACTTAACAGGTAAGAATTAATATAAAAAAGCACACAAACCTATTAAGTCCTTTTTATTTAAACAAATAGAAACATAAATATCTGGCAAAAAAAATAGAAACATAAATATAATGTTGGTTTAGCCCCCTTTAATTATCTCCCGTTTGGAATTAGCTTTAATTTACCAACACATGATCTCATAATTTCCCATTCTTGGTCCCCAATAAAAAATTCCGTTGGAAAATCTTCATTTGCAATTTTCAAATGTTCATCACTTCATCAAACACTCTTACAGTTCAACATCATATGATGACCTTTTTTCAGGAAAAAAAAGAAAAAAAGAATTTGATGACTTTAAAAAGAAATAGATCTTTGACTTTTAGCCTCATCATAGAAAGGTGGCTGATAGGAGTCTAACTAATAGCAACAGTCCAACATGATCTTTGCAGAATTTAAGTTATATTTGTTATAAATAACTAATTTTATTCATTTTTAAATTTCTAGAAGTTAATTATATAACTACTGCATTATCTTAGAAAGAATGCTCTCATCTTCTGTTTTAAGCTACTGAAAAACATGGGATACAAAGTTGGTGTCCTAAAACGGCCCCCAGCATGAGGAAAAGAAAGGATCAATATGGTGATACTATGGCATATAGCTCAATTGAATATGTACATGACATCGTAACACAGGAAAACTCAGTGCTATTCATAGCCTAAAGCTCTACTTGAGTTCAGGCTTCTCTCTTGTTTCCCTGAATGGTATATCTCCATTTAGAATTGAACTGATAAAATTCTCTACTTCCTCTATCGTCATTTCACCCAGAGATGAAGTGAACTTCCTTCTTTTAGGTTTGTAGGCAATCAAGAACATATCTGATGACTTAAATCCAGTTTTATCAAATGCTTTGAGAAAGGAAGGTTGCTTTGTAGCATCCAAAAGAGCATAGGAAATGGAGTCCTTCGAGCCTGATGATTGATTTGATTGCCTTGTGAAAGATTTCTGAGAGACCTGAAATTACAAACATGAAAAATTCAGATTAAAAGATTTGATGGAATAGAAGATTATACATGCGGAGAAAGAAAATACTGAACAACGTTAACAAGCTTCAGGTGGTGCCCACTGTCACACTGTGGATGTTGCGTAAGTCAGAACCGTAAACTCTTGCCTTGGCTCTCCAAATTTATTGTTTAAGGCTCAAATATATCACATCTTTCTTATTTTTCAACCTTAAATTTTAAATTTCAGTAACTTACTATGGGTGATCTCAGAGCTTCAAATCAAGTCCAGATGAAAAAGTTGAGTGCACTCGTCTATTAAAAAAGTAACTAAATCAGAATATTCATTTGTTAACTAATTCCATGTATTACTCTTTCACTTCCACCTATAACCTCTCAGTCCACTTCTCAAGGACAAGAAAGGAAAAAGATGACAAGAAATCCCTGTAAGAAAAGGATTTTGGTAAAAAAAAAAAAAAGATGTTTATCTTCTAATAGGTTTCATAGCTTAAACTGGTCCATTACTGAAGTATATACATTGACCAAGTCAAACATCTTATTTGATGTCTATTGCTTTCAACAAACATTCAACTAAGAACTTCAGTGTAATATATAATTGGTTCCTCTTAGCTAAAACAATAAATATAACCACAGAAAACCTCAATTAAATGAAAGATACACTTACGGTAGACAGGATTGTTTGCAGCTTTTCTCTAGCTTTAGAGGATCTAAAAGCACCAATAATGCAGACTGGGGATCTCTCGCCACACAGAACATCAAAGTTTGATTGAGAAAGGAATTGTATCTGTCTCTCATCCAAATCAGTGGGTGTTTTTTTGGCCTGTCTTGATGCTGCCCTTTCGCTTATTTTTTCAAAACTATCAAGTATATTACTGAGATCATGAACTGCAGATTTTATATCTTTCACGGAAATCCCTGTTTTCAGAATCCGCTTCTCTCCATTAGGTAGCCAACCTACTATAGCGGGAAGCGCATCAACTTCCAGATTTTTCACTCTTGGATCAGAAACATCATGAACCTGCACACATTGGCGAAAACATTAGATCTTTCTTCAAAACAAAAGGAAACAAGAAGAATCATTTCTTTATATAATGTTCAGCTCATATCATCTTAGAAGGTGATCATTATATATTTATATATGTATTAAGACCAATCATCAGCCTTCCATAAAAATGCTCAAATTGCATACCCTTCACCTTGCAAGCAGTAGTTAAAACAAAATGTCTTCATAAAATTTACCGGAAGTTTTCTGGCCTCTTCCAACTCACTCAATAGTATTAAATTATGCAGGGCAAAGGACAAGACCAAACACTACAGGTCAAAATATAGAAACATACAAGAGTTTCAAAGCCAGCAATAACATACCTGGACATCACTGAAAGTAAAGCCCTTGTGATACAGGCCACTAAGTACACGCCAAATTAGTGGAGTATCTTTTTTAGTGGATAGAAGCATCACCCCAGGCAACTTTCCAGAAGCTATAAATTCATCAAGGGAATTCAAGTCAGTCCGCTTTGAAAACCTTGGGAGGTGGGCTTGACAGAAAGCTTTTAAATTCTTAGCAACCAAGTCACCACTGTATTCTACCATAGAACCCTTTTCATTTCCCTTGTAAGAATAAACAAAAACCCTTGGAACTCTTTGGGGATATGTACTAAGCTGCTGACAGAAAGAGGAATCCTTTACACAATCAATACTTCCAACCTGTCACATAAAAGAGAAATAAGCCATGAAACTCCAAACAAAGATCAAAATAGAAAATAAGAGATAATAACAAATAGAAACCTTTATAGCTCCTTGCAGTGAACTAGCGACCTCCTCTATAGTGGATTCAAAATGTTGGAGCCCCTTTGATGAGGGTGTATACGATAACAAAAGCCAAGTCATGCCTTGATCAGCTATTTCTTTCTTGAAGATTTGCGAAGTTATGCTTCTAAAAATTTTATGGGAACTCTTAAAGCCAGATTGAGAGCCAGTTGAGCTTCCAAAACCACCAAACTGACTCCCACCACCATGTCCTCCACCGCCAAAAAAACTACCGAAAAGGTCATCCAAACCAAATCCAAAAGAATTAGGACCACCGGACCTGCTGAAGGAATAGGAGAATGTCTGAGAATCTCCCTGCCCACCCATATCCTGCCATTGCCCTGGTCTGAATTTAAACTGACTTTGTCCTGGTCCACCACCTGTGAAATAAGTATGTCCACCCTGATCTCCAGGATGACCAGCTCCAAATCCAGGATTGCCATTCTCATCACCATACATGTCGTAATTCTTCCTTTTCTGTTCATCAGATAAAATCTCATACGCTGTGAAAAGGAAAAAAAAAGGCAAGAACGTGAGCATCTCAAATAAGAAATAAATTCAAGCTAGAAGCTTGCCACAGGAAGAAGCGGGTGTACTAATTTTTACCATTATTGATTTGAGAAAACTTCTCCTGTGCACCCTTGCTTTTGTTCTTGTCCGGGTGATACTGGAGGGAGAGCCTACGCAACAAAATAAGAGCAATTAACAAAATATGCTTGCCTGGTATTTTAAAGGCAAAACCACCACCTTAAAACTCTTTCCAACATAAAACTAAATCCAGGTTATTTTTCCCCATATTAAACGTGGTGGGCTATGCAGATTAAAGATAACAGCAATTTTCAAAAAAACATCTATTGAACATCTACTCATATTGATGGCAATCATAACAACAATACCGATTTCAATAAGCACTATAACACATTATTTTCATCTCCAAATTTCCTTTTTTTTTTTGTACTAAAGTATGTAGAAAGTATTAATAATTTGCATTGTTTCTGATGACCGCATCTTCGGAGTCGGTAATTGATGTAGGTATCCATATCACACAACTATTTCTATTTTAAAGAAAGCTTGCTTTTATTTGCAGCAATACAAAAGAAGGTAACATTTTCATATATGACCTTTTAATAAACACACATTAATGAAGCACAATTTGTTGCAGAAATCTAAGGAGAGTACTGCTTGTGACAACGAACAAGAATTTAAAAGACATACTTGTGGAAAGCCTTCTGAATTTCCCGTTGACTTGCATTTTTATCAACCCCAAGGACCTGGTGAAATCAAGTATATGCAAATTATTATATACTCTTATACAGCAAATAACTGAACAAAATTCCTAACAGGAAAGAAAAAAGCTAATTAAAAATGCGAGACTCTGTTACTTGCCATCATGCTTGGTGACAACTAAAGAAAGAATTTATGAGCGAATCCTTAATTGAAAACCTAACTTTTAGAGTAAGCTTAGCAATGATTTTTGGTTGAGACGAAAACCAAGTTCAGGCGAAAGATATTAAAAATCTAGAATTCAGAACCCCTAACCGAGATCAAGCCACATCACTAAATCGTGATCATTTAATCATAATTCTTGCCAATGTCGACTTCTCCAATCACTTCATCGATGGTAACAGAGGATTCAGCACCAAGAGAAGAAGCACTTACCTTGTAAGGATCGATAGTCTTCCCTTCCAAGCTTGCATGAAAAACCATAAAGGTCATAAAGATTATCCATAAACATAAATGCCGGGTCTTCATACTTGAACCGAAGTTTCGCTAATAAGATATTGTTGTTCGAAGAGTGAGAAATTTGAAAGGGAGTATTAGATTTGGGTACAGAATTTTTTTTTACGCCTGAAGAACAGAGAGGAAAGTTGACGATCTATAAATAGGTTCGCTGTTCGAGGGACCTTCAAATCCAGACGCTTCGAGTTAAGGCCGTTAAATACACGTGGCAACTTATGGTGCCAACACGCATATCGGCCAATCAGATTCTAGAGTTGTCTGATTGGAAAAGTAACGGGCCAAAACGAAGTTCAGCGAACCCCTTCATCATTTATCAATGGGTTCATGGTTTTGTAAAATATTTAATCATTTAAATTTATTCTTATTTTATTTTAATCTCTCGATTTTAAAATTAGTTGTTTTTATTCCTCAAAGTGTAAAATATTACAGATCTCTAATTTAATATAAGGATTAATATTTTAAATAAAATAAAATTTATAGGATCAAAATTACTGATTTTAAATAAAATACAACATCTAATTATATGCATTAAAATTACCCTTAACATATATATAATAAATAAGGATACTACCATTTGAAATCTTACCTGATGGTGATGAAATTTACATTGCACCCATCAAAAGGCTTGTTTGGTTAGCCTGTTTGGGCAACCAAAATTCATTCTTACGCTTACCGAGATAATATTCCTCTCACATATTTATCTCAAAATCTATGTCCGTTCTCCCAACGGGCTATCCAAACAAACCTAAAGTTATATTTATAATAATTTTTTTGTTTAAACTCGTATTTAAAACAAAAGGGACTAGCAAATAAATAATCTATTGGATTATTTGGCAAATGCCACCGTTATTATCAGACTAGATTAAAAAGACTTATATAATATACTTTCTTATTCTTTTTAGGGTATGAGTTTAAATAAACAACTTTAACTAAGATAAGAAAATTATTTAAAATTAATCATTTCTTATAAAATCTTTAAAAAAATTATTCTTAATAAAAAATCAACAATTAGATTAACAAGTTAAAAAATTTATAGTTATTTTCTCTTCCAGCTAAAAAAAAAATTTTATAATCGGTTTAGGCTATTAGGTACGTTTTAAATAAAACATGCTACTACCTCTGGTTTTTCGTTTAGGATTATATTGTTAGTCATAATGTTTAGGAAGCTTCTTTAGAATGATATAAAACGGGACAGAGTTCTAGCGGTAATATTTTATTAACTAAGTGTTGAATAGCCATTAGCCCATGAACTTCCCTCTCCCACAAGTTTTATCATTAGAAGGCGCACTCTTTGTGGGCGTCTTTCTCGCCTATTATAATTAAATAAAGTATCCTGTTATTCATAAATAACTATGAATGTTTGTTTTATTATTATTGGAAAAAAAAATAGAATTGCCCGGCTGCTGATTATTTTTTTCCTGGCAGCATGCACATATCTGAGGCTTAAAGTTCTGTTAACCAAACCTAAGTATGAGGTCCCCCTGATAGCTCAACTAGGTTTCTATAATGCATTCATATCAGTAGTATTATTCAGCTTCAAAGTCGCCTATCAAAGTATTTTTTTTTTAACACTACACAGTGAAATTATCTCTATAAAAAAATATTAAAATGAAAAAAAGTAAAAAAAAATAAAATATATTATTTAAAAAACGGGTTAAACGGATCAGTGGGTGGGTGGGTGGGTGGGTGGGTGGGTTGGGTCCATTTTACCCACACTAGGTAAAAAGAATGCTCAAGCGCATGGCATTTGGGTCAAGGAACGAACAACTGAATCATGCATGTAGAAATTAACATCAGAATGAACGTCTGAACTCTGAACACTATTACTAAACTCATCCAAACAAATACAATTTGGTGAACAATGTACAAAATTGAGAAAAGGGGAAGGGGTCATGTGGGAGAGGAAAGAAGGAAAGTAAGAGACTCAATCTTGAGACTCTGCACCAGCCTCCATGGACTCACCCGCTACCTCATCTGCCTTGTCACCCTTTTTACCTGTAAACGATTAACCATTAGTGATGAAATAAATATGAACGGAAATCATAAGGAATACTCTTATTAAAAAAAACGTCAGATTCAGTCAACAATATAAATAATTGCATGTCCTTGCCATGAAATATGTTCGAAATACTTAAAAATTAGATCAAGTATCCCTAAATATCTCAAACATCAGAAAATGTAGCAGCAAATGCAAAAGCAAGTCAGTAGGCAAATGATGTTGCAGAAATGCACCATAAAGAATGATGAATCTCAGCATGAAGAGTCAAGCTTCCAGTCTACCTTTCTTTTTCTTTCCACCACCTTTCTTCTTTGTTTTTGTGCTCAAGGCTAGCCATGCCTTAATTTCAGGATCATCTATTGTCTTTGTGGGCTGCAACTCCTGGAGAGGATGTGATGTGATACGATCTGATCCGTTGGGCATTAGCAAGACTGTGAATTTGATGTGTGCAACAAAATCACCTGAAAATGGGGTGATATTGTGCAACGTTAGCAAGAAACACAGAATTCCAATACTTATTGGGATCTAATCATTCTAGTGGCAACTTTACCTGGCTTTTCATGAAGAACAGGATACGGCTGCAAGAGTTCATGGTTCACACATTCAACCAATCCCAATCGAGCTCTTTTCTCTTCTAAAGCCCTGGTATATGGTAAATAATGTTTAAGTGGTATGAAGAAAATACATTAAAATGCAACAGTTTGAGCGTAGTATTGAAAAAATTATTACCTAGCAGTGAACGGCATAATTGGAAATTTTTGGCTTATTTCACTGAAAATGAACCTAGATGCTTTCATCTTCAAGTGATAATTCTTGTCAACAGCTCTTTTGTAGATGGTTGTCTGCTTCTCATCCAACAGCTTAGGCTGCAAGTTATGTGAAGCTATTCATAAGAAGCCACAGCATTATGCTGTAAAACAAATTCGTAAAAATATCATACCTTGCCTTCCCCAGTGCTTGCTGCTATATCAATAGCATAAACTTCATTCTCTTCAAACTCTGCATCATCAACCCTTG
>JANTPZ010083449.1:0-30463 GCA_025593235.1 Vachellia pachyceras | reverse complement strand
AAGTATAATTTTCCTACTAAGAATTTTGCTGACAAGCTTGAAAACAGAGTGGCAATCGCCACAGACACGAAGATTCTTGAATATTCTAATTGGCGAACTTTCTGGACAGTTGATCAATCCAAATGCAAGGGCAATTCTCTCACTATGGTTCCAAAGATTATGCTCCTTTTGTTCTTCATCTATATCTTGCAGTGAATAGCTTGTGTCAGGCACATAACCTGCCTCTTTTATAAGTTTCACGAGCTCTTCCAACTTCACAACGATTTGTCCATTCTGTGGATGACTCTGGTCTCCCATTCCAAAAGAAGTCACCTTGTTCCTCAATTTGATCCAACTACAGGCAGGCTGTTTCTTTATATTATGATCAGTCATTTCTTTTCTTACGTTCTCTACATCATCCCACCTTCTGGTTGATGCACATACATTAGAATAAAGAACATAGGCTGAATCATCTGATGAATCCATCCTGAAAAGATTCTCAGCAGCTTTCTTTCCAAGTTCCATATCACCATATATTTTACAAGAAGCCAACAAGCTACGCCACACAAGGTCATTAGGAGGGACTGGCATTGTGTCAATATAAGCTTCGGCCTCAGCAAGCCTTCCCGATCGCCCCAGAAGATCAATTATGCAAACACAATGCTCTATTCCTACTGGGACACAAAATTCGGTAATCATTGAAGAGTAGTATGCAAGACCCTCATCCACCAGACCACCATGACTGCAAGCAGATAAAAGCGAGACAAAGGTGACATGATCAGGTCTTAGTCCCAGTCTAAGCATGATGTTAAATGCTTCCATAGCCTCTTGGAAAAACCCATGTCTTGCTAATGCTGATATCAATACATTCCAAGACCTCTGCAATCTAACACTTGGTTGGGGAACAATTTTCAACACATCATCAATTTCCCCGCATTTTCCATACATATCCATTGTAGCATTTAACACATAATGATCTGACTCAAACCCAAGTTTAATAACCAAGGCATGGAGCTGCTGGCCTTCATCCAATACAGCCAAGTTACCTGCAATAGCAAGAGATATAGAGAAGCTGAACTGATCTAAGCAAACCCCAGCACTCATCATTTTTACAATGAGTTTGAGGGCCTCTTCCCCAGGCCCATAATGAGCATTTGCAGCAATAACAGCATTCCAAGCACTAGAGGTCTTGCTACCTAATTCATTAAAAATGAAATTACTTGTATTGAGATCACCACACTTGGCATACATTGAAATGAGGGAACTTTGAACATATGTATCTAATTCATAGCCTGCCACAATAGTATGTGCATGGATGGGGGATCCATGTTTTAAAAGATCATCAGGACATAAGCAAGAGCCAAGAACATTGACAATTGTGATGTAATTTGCAGGTAAACCTTCTTCTCTCATTAAATTAAAAGCTTTCAACGCCTCATTTGGTTGTTTATTATCAGCAAAGCCACCAATCAGTGCATTCCAAGTTACTTCATCTCTCTTGGGCAAGGTTTCGCTCACCCGTTGTGCTTCAAACATCAAATTGTACTTCCCATACATGGTGACCAATGTATTGCCTATGATTAAATTGTGATGTAGACCAAAAAGGATCACAAGAGCATGGACAATTTTCCCTTCAACTGTGTTTGATTGGTTAGAACAAGCCGTCAATGCAGTTGTGAAAGTAACATAGTTCATTGCCCTTCTAGTCCGGAGCATGTCAATGAAAAGTTGTATGGCTTCTAGGTACATTCCATCCTCAACATAGCCTGACATCATGGAATTCCAAGAGATTAAATCCTTGTCTGGCATTGTATGAAATACGAGCTCTGCATCCTCAGATTTTCCCGCACCACAATACATAGTTAAAAGACTATTACCAACACAAACATTTGATTCTAATCCATATTTTACAAGAAGACTATGCAGTCCTCTTCCCGAATTCCATTTTCTAGCAGAGCCACACACTGATAATAAGGCTGAAATTGTAATATGGTTTGCTTCTGTATTGGTATTCCGCATCAAAGAAAAGTTTCGAAGAGATTCTTCACAATGACCAATATGTGCAGCTGCAGCAATGATTGAATTCCAAGAGATTGTGTCACGTTCCTTCATGTTATTAAACACATAAGACGCCTCCTCCATGCTACTACAGCTACCAAACATGGATACGAGGGAATTCGCCACAGAAACATTATTGTCTAATCCAGATTTAATCACATTTCCCAAGACTTAATAACCCAAAAGTTTATCCCCAAGCATCCCACAAGAACTAAAAACTGTAGCAATTGTATTTTGATTACAATAAAATCCACTGCGTCTCAATAGCTGATAAATATTTATAACCTCCTCCTGATCTCCATTATCTGCATGAATCACCATTAAAGAAGTCCAAGACACTATATTTGGTTCAATAATCTCCTCAAAGGCCTTGCTGGCCTCACAAACCTGACCATATGAACCATATAAGTGCAGAAGACAAGTACCAACAAACACATCAGAGAACAACCCATATTTGACAACATAACCATGAATTTGAAGTGCTTCTTCAATCATAGAGCCTGACCTACCACATGCAGTCACTAAACTAGCAATTACAAAACTGCTAGGCTTGGCATTGTTTTGAAGCATGTGATAGAAAAAACGCACTGCTTCAAAGTACCAACCACATCGAACTAACCCTGACATCATGTTATTCCAAGAAGCTTCGTTTCTCTCCAGCATTCTCTCAAACACATATTGTGCATACTTTATGTCACCAAACTTAGAGTACATGTTAATCAAGGTATTTTCAAAGAATGTGCTGAGCTGAACAACATCTTTTATGCATAATGCATGTAATGCCTTACCAGCAATTCCTTCAGTAATTTCTGAAAAACCCTTTTGAAGATAACATGAAATTTGGGGGCTAGGGTGGTTTGAAAGGGACCAATCGGCACCATAGCTCAAGGGTCCTTTTATGCATGAGATAATATTAGATGGTGACTTAAACTGGTTTTGGCAAGTGTATGTGCGTAACTGAATAGAGTGGGTTGCAAGAAGAAACTCTCTGCCAAACCTAGCCAGCTCTGGCGACTCACTCAGACCTAGAAAATAACAGCAAAATAGCCAATTCTTACAAAGAACTTATAATGGTTTGCCGTCAACATCTTGATTGTCTTCTATTCACAATTAATAACCTGGCGAACAAGATATGATATATCTCATAATGATTTATTTCTAGCCAAAAACTGATTTTTGGGGGAGGGGGGATTTAAACAAAACCAACGAACAAGTCATAATAGAAAGTAACTGCAGATGTTACACGGGTATTAAGTTTTTAATCCTACAATAAGATCCAAAAGCTTCAGCATATATGAACATGAACCTAACCTCTTCTGGGGATTCGTTTTTTTTATTGGCCAATATGTCCAATCTCTTTGGTCAAAAAGACTAGTTTTTTTCCATGTAATCATACACCATATAAAAGGTGGAACGAAAATTCTATGATTCTCTAAATCTATCTAATTATCAGTTACCCTCTCTTACAAGCCATCCATGCCATGTACATCCACAAACGGGTGATTGACTTCATAAAAATATTTGGCAGGCAATGAAACCGTGTTCCATACTTCATTCCAGGAACCATGAGATAGGAAATACATCAATCATTTCAGTAATGAGTGTAAAATTATCTGGAACCGTGTCCTACCTCCTTCAATGGTCACGGAGTATTTATTGTCCAAATAAAGTTTGCTACTTTGGCAAATGTCCCTAAATTCTATCATGATCATTCTATGCCCCTTTACCATTTTCGGATAGAATAAGAAAAAAAAAATCAAACATTCGAGCAGAATTTATTAGAGCTTCTAAATGGTAAATGATTACCTGAGGTTACTAATGAACTCCAAAAACAAATCGAAAAGTGTCCCCACAGACAAAGTACAGGTTTTCAAAGGAACTAATGACGAATGCAAGTGAGCTTGGCTGAACTGCCGAAATCGCTGTATGTTGCGCAGACTCGGTTGCCAAGTTCAGTCTCAAGCTTCCCACTCGAATCAAAATCAATATAAAGGTATGGGGGTGAGGAAGGAGGTGAGAGGTCATGCGAGCTGCCTTCAACCAGAAGTAGGGACGAATGTGGGAGGTTCAACGTAGGCGCGTGAGGTAAGCAGAGGCGTGGGTTTTTTTTTTTTTTTGGATTGTCCACCCGGTTCACCGGAGCTTTGCTCCGATTACGTCCGGATCCGACCCGCGTCACGCACCTAGCAATGGTAGGTGAGTCTCCCAACGGTAGCTGCTGCATACACAAAGCTCGAACTCGAGACCTTGCTTAAACTGGAACAAGCCGCTTACCACTTGATCCAACCAGCTCGTAGGTTTTTAATAACCTTTGTTAGTTGCTGGGTTTAGGAGATTTTGCTTTTTTTTTTGTTCGTTTTATAACTTTTCGCTAAAGATCCAATTCCTTAAATTTTCAGTTTTTAGTCATTTTATTTTAACATTCTATCAAAGCATCAAATGTAAGCTATAATTTTACAATTAAATGTTAGTAAAATATATTTAAATTTTAAATATTTAATATAATTTTTTTATATTTTAAAATTTAACCATGTTTTATTATTAGTGAGCTGCAGATTACGGATTAAATTTGATTAGTCATCATTTTTTTATTAAATAAAATGAATAATGTTAAAATAAAAGGATTAAAAATTTACTTTGTAATTTTCTCTTTTTCGGCTGCCCACAAGGGATGAGAAGTAACAACACGAGAAATAAAAAATGGACAAACAATAAGTATGACACTTTTTATCAATAAATATTACACTCTCCATAGTTTAATTCTTTTTAAGTTTCACACTTTCACTTTCTTTGCTTAAAGAAAAAAGAACTCATAATTCTTCATTTCTTGTACGTATTATGAATTTGTTAGTTTTTTAAGTTTTACTTGCATAGTTTCAAATATTCCTTTTATCCACAGAGCGTTACACATTCTCATATTAGATTATTTCAATCATTTAATTATCCAAAGCCTTTACCATCTAATCATATATTATATTTCTCATCTAATAATCAAAAGTATGCCCTTGCTGTGAATGCTCCACTTGTTCTTATTTCACCAATTCAAGAGGACCTTTGTGCTTTTAAGATTGATCTAATGTTTAAAGAAAAGTCCTAATTAGAGTGAGTCCTTGTTTTTCTATAAATATTCATTTATAGATGTTAGTTTGAACAAATTGGACAAATTTTTGCAAATATAATCTTATTATGTAAAACATTTGTATGCCAAGAAAATGGTATTGGACTGGACAAAGGTAAAGCCTAGAAAGTAAGTTCGAAAACAAAGGAAAGCCCATGAAGAGTCTAATGGTATGAAACGTGGAAGTGATATGTGGAAGCCTTAAAAACGGTCTAACCCCACGCACTGAGATCTCTGGATAGACAGGATAAATCCAGAAATATAGCAACTAACTGCTATATTTCAAAGGATGGATTTATACACAATCTGGGAAGAGACCATCTACTTAATTAAGTTCTGCTACATATTACACATACTCCAAATCACTGAGAACTACACTCTTACCTACACATACTCTAAATTTCCAGATTTCATTGTACTGACACCATCTGATCAATACAATCATTCCAATCATCTCTCGCTAAGTTCCTCTACAAAAACATAAATAAGGGATTGAGAAGAGATTAAGGCATGAAACGAGTGGCATCTAATAGGGTATCTAACGTCATTGCCACAAGAAACGCATTAATCAAATTAATAGGTTATCTAACATCTGATAAAAGAGTGGCATCTAATAACATGATGTTGTTTTTGACCCATTAGGCATTTGTTATTTACACAACGTTACAGGGAAAGATGTAACATCGGTCATAAATATGATTGAAGTTAGATTTTGAAAGTACAATGATGAGAAAATATAGGCTGGAAGAAAATGTTTAGGCATCGGTTATTAACTAGAAAGCAAAGTCAGCAAAATAAGCCAAAATAAGCTGCAATGAGCCAAAGGAATTTTGATAGTATGAAGTGAAGAACAAATCATGCAATCAGAGACACTGTCCAACAGCAAATTACAAGTTGATGCAGCAATTTCAATATATTTACCCTAAGTAGCTGATACCTTATTTATGCAAACAAGTACAGCTTTTAAAAATAAGTACCAACGTATTTATTAGATTCAAAAAGTTATACGTTAAAAGAAACAGACAAACACATGTGTCGTATTTAACTTATATTTAATCAAACACAGTTTTTCAAAAAGAGATGCGATAATTATTTTTGGATGAAAAAGAATATTTAAGGTCATGGTGGTATCGATGGAGGGAAAAGTTAAAAGAAAAACAGAGAGAATATTAGAGAAAAACTTTTTAAGACAACTTAAAAAAATTACTTTTTTTTTTTTGGAAGTTTTCCCTCCCAATATTCTTTCATTCATAATTTTCTTCTCGTCCAATTCAAACTGGTAACAGAATTGCAAGTCCATGGATATATATATCATCACATGATCTTCATCATAAATCCAATGTAGTACTTACAATTATTCATCCAATTTAAATTGACAAGTTATAACAAAACCAATATAGGTTTTCTTATCATAAGCTTACATAAGGAAGAAATTCGCAAATTGTCAGTTAATTAATTGTATATGTTCATGGCTTCCATGGGTGTGTCTCTTCTCTTCTTTATTTATAATTATTAGATCAATATTGAATAGTCAGCTTTGGTTTTACACAAAATCTTTTTTTTTGTTTTCCCTGTTGTTTAAATTATTCATAGTAAGATGTAACAATTTAAATTTGATTAATTATATATGGTATAATAATCTAACATTTTGATAATAATACCAGGTATACTGCGTTATTCTTTTTTCTATGAAAATTGTTTAATGCATATAAAAAATTAAATTGAGATTGGATATAAAGATGAGAACTCCATGAATGCTCGTTGATGAGCATGATGGAATGTGTTTTCAAAGAAAAAAGAACTATATGGTGTTCGAAACTCATCAATCCTTCTTCAATGGATAACAAAGTGATCATCATTATCAATGTTTTATTTACTCAATTACAGGAACTGAAAAAATGATTCCAACACATGACCAGCTTAAACAAGCTGATGAGTGCGGTCAACTCATTACTAAGAACATAATTGACTTTTATCTAATTTCACTCAAATTAAAGGAAAACGATAATACAAAAACTTATTTCATTTCTTGAAAAAGAACGAATATAAAAGTGAAACATATATATATATATATATAGACAAAGGAATGAACAAAGCAGTATAAAAAAGGATTTATATGAAGAAGATTCAGAAGCGTGATCGTTTGCATTCAGGAGGAAGGCCCTGAGGGAAGCGGTTGAGATCAGTGCAATAGTTATAGATCATGAAGTACTTCTGAGTCCATCTCAGCCTTCTTCTTCCATTAGCATCGATCTCATAATTGTTTTGCTCTTCGGAATCAGAGAATGAGTTTGATGAAGAAGAAGTAAACTCTGTGGCTTTGAAGTTTCGATAGTAAGAAGTAAAAGGAGCCTTGGACCAATCTGTCTTCACCAAACCACCTCTTGTGGCCCAGTCATCTGCGTTACAAAGGCTCGAATACATTCTCATGGCTTGCTCCTTTGGGAAGGCAACGCCTTTGGCTTCTTCGTTCTCGAAAACCCTAATGGGAATATCATCCACCAAGAATCTGCATGCATGATAGTATACGTATCAGAGATTAATTAAACACACACACACATATGAAGAGAGGTTGATTAGGGTTTTGTTGTGAGGCTTGCTTACATGATGCATTGTGGCTTCCAGAGGATGGAGTATTTGTGGAAGTTTCTGGTGGGGTCGAACCAGAGATAGAACTGTTGCTCTCTGTTGCCTTTGCCCTGAGAGAAGACGTTGGTGTGAAGAACATAAGGATCCCCACTCACATTCCCCAAGAACTCAAAGTCGATCTCGTCATGATTCGATCCTTGAGACGACAACTATATATATAGATATATGATACACCAATGAATAAATCAGTTAATTGATTGAAGAAGAAAAAGAATATATGTTAAGGAAGAAGGAACACACACACAGACACATACGTAGAAGGTGGTAACTGTGCCAGCAGAGTTGCCAGGAACAAGCTTGATGTCCATGTCGATCCTCGCGAAGAGGAACTGTTTCTTGGATTGGAAGCCAGAGCCAGAGAACTTATCGAGAGACAGAGACAGAAGCTGGCCTCCTTTGTGTGTCCTTCCACGATCGCCACCCCATGTGATCTCTGTGTCTTGCAAGAAATTTGCAGAACATGAAGCCACCATGCAACTCATCATTATCACCATCCCGAGCACCATGCCCATGTTGTGAAATTTACCACAACTACATCCCATCTTCTTTTGATGAGAGAGAGAGAGAGAGAGATTGTATTGTTTGAGTACGTTAAAGTGTGTGAGATTAGAGATGAAGAGAGTGTATATATAGGCATAGGAAAGGAAGGAAGACGCGTTTGAAAGCTGGTGCCAACTTTAGCAAGCTTTTGCTGTGGGTTCTATTATTAATTTGTTGATCGCTTCATTTTTTATGTAAGTATTATTGCTTCAGTTTGATGATGAGTTCATGCAGGTCTGTGAACGATGATTAATAATATATATACACATATATTTGGACGTACGACTTTGACACTATTGAAATGTGATTTTATAATTGAAGAGGGAAAAGAATTACGCGGTGCAGATGCCAACTGGGTATGGTATTATTGATAAAGAGTATCAATAATGCCATGATCAAGCTATCAATTTGTTGGTACAACAACCAATTTAATTGTTTCAATGTTTTTCTTAATTTAATTAACCGGACCGATTTTGTTGATTAAAAAAATATATATTTCATTGATATATTAGATTTTGGGGTAATTTAATTTGCAAAAAATCTTCAATTGACACGCCTTATTCATTAAGGTCTTTAATCCAAACGTTTAACATCGGTCACTTGTTTCAAAGTTTTCTGCAAATAAAAGCACCCAAAACAATGTTGATATATATATATATATATATATATGCGCTTTATCCTCTCTTCATGTGTGTGTGTATATATATATATTGGTTAAATAAGATTCACTTTTCCTATTTTGGAAGTCAAAGAGGTGCCTTTCCGTCAAAAGAAAGATTAAGAAAATATACATACATATATATATTATGCACGGAGGCTTTTCCTTTATTAAGAAGAAAAATTAACATATCAAAAAGGGAAAAAAGGAACTAATGGCTTGTTTGGTACGCTGGAATTGATTATGATGGAAATAGAGATGGAAATGAGGATGTAAATGAATATAAATATGTAAAAAATGATAGGCCAAAAAATCAATCTCATGGAATTGAATACAATTCCATAAAATTGAATACAATTCCATGGGTTACATCATGAAATTCATTTCTACCCATTTTGAATTCTATTTCCATTTCTAATTCCACCATACCAAATATAGGAAATGAATTCCAATTCTAATTCCACATCTCAATTCCATCATACCAAACATGGCATAAGAGTTGTATAGATGCTAGCTGTGTATGGCTTCATATATATACATGAGCAAAGAATAATGTTATGATGAAGCGCAAACGTATAAATATTACTGTTAGGAATACTATTTCCTATGATTTAATATATATAAATCAATTGTGAATAAATTTGACATTAGGCTAGAGCATCTCGGTTCGAGTCCGAGTGGTTGCATGGCATCTTATTTTCTAAAAGGATAAGTCCTATAATGAATTTAATTTCCAATTTTCGTTCATATAATTACGAGATCTTTTTTTTATATGATATTTTTCAACTTTAGAGCATATATTAACTTATAACATAAGCAATCCATTTTATCTCCTAAATTAATAATATTTTCCCAAAGTATCTTTATTGATAGCATATATCAATGAGTTTCTACCAAAGATAATCAAGATGAAAGAGAACATTTTAATTAGAAAATTAAAGTCATATTTATTACAAATAACTTTACTATTTTCTTAATTTACCCAAATTATGTAGCTTTTAAAGTAGTAAAATCTTGTGAAACCACCGAATTACCCCAAATCCAAAACGTTAAGCATGTTTGGGATAGTATTGTAAACTATTTTTCATCATCATTTACGATTCACAAGATAAATATATGAAAGGAGTTTTATTTCGACGTTCGTGAACATGTAGCAAAGCCATTATCAGCCTTCTATCTTCTCTCTTCTAACATCGTTCATCGTTTTTGCTAAAAAACATCATCCATGGCAGAACATGAATTGGAATCAATTCTCACTAGCATCCAAAGTAGAAAAATAAAATATTGGCAAAACAAAGTAGAAAAATAAAATAAATCAAGTAACTCAAAACAGATTATAGAAGTGTGAAGATCTTTATTGTCGTTGCTATTTCATCACCACACTTTCCTTCTTGGTTACCAGTTATCACCATCATTTTTCTGTCACCAAAATCATCGTCTTGAGCAGAAACATGCAGCAAGAGAAAGAACTGGACACCGAGAGGAAGAGAAGATTGAAGAAGAACGTGAACCGAATGAGAATGCGTATGCCTTGGTACAAAGTCATTTACTCTTTACTTTTCCAATTACATCATTTTCATTCTATCAAATATAAAATTTTTCATCAAATCATTTTCCATGTAAATGCATATCAAATATGCCTATAGTTGAAATTTTTCCATTCAATTTCATTCTCTTCCTTTCCATCACAACTGATTCTTTTCACCAAACGGATCTAAAAGAAAACTATACGGAAAAACAGAGACACAAAACTGCCTCCTCTTCTTTATGCTAAAACATGTATACACCTCCTTAGGCTCCCTTGTTCTCAATGATGGCCTTATCCTATACCTACATCAGTTTAATTCGGAGGATTTATTACGGCCTACGGGACACGGGTACAGAATAACTTGGATTGAGTCAAGCAGGAGCTACAAAGGCGGCAAAACTCCACCACAAGTAATTAAATTGTTGCATTATAACTTGAACTCAATACATCTAATGAGGCTAAACAAACCTTTACCAGTTGAATTAAGTAGCACGTTACTTCCTAAACCAGGCATTTCATGACCCAAGTCCACATATATAAGCACTTGCTCTTGTTAGAAGAGGTACTTGTAGGATAAAGAGTCTCTACTAGAAGACAGGAATTGATCAGAACAAAAGAAAAGGGTAAGTAAAGATAAAAAGAAAGAAATCCTTCCAGGAACTGTAGCTTCTAAAGAAAATCTTGCATAGTACTTTCCTACACAATTCAACATCATCAGGTCAAAAAAAAATTACTCTATGTTCCCCCTCCATCATATGTTTGAGGAATTTAGGATTAAAAGTCAGCATATAAAAGACACTAGTTTTTCATTATATATGATATATGTCTCGAAGCAAAACATTTCAGGAGAACCGAACTGTACACCTCAATGTTTCCTAACTGAATAGAACCCAGGTTTTCGACTAAATCCCTCTAATTCTCTTCTCTTCCAACTTCATACTTGTTCTGCAACTTCTTTGCATCACAAACTCTATCATCCACAGCTTGAAATTTTACCCCTTTTATGTATCGTTTCTCATGAAATTAGGTTATGATAAGAGGATTGATACCTTTAACACTTGAGATTTAAGAATATTGATTTCCTTCGTTGCAACACCAGAGAAACCACGCCAAAATAAACAACGTGAAGTTAAAATGGTATGTCTAAATCTAAATTTAGAATAATATCAGAATTAAGATTTTCAATACTCCACCTTCTGTTCTCTTCAATCCAACCATATTCTGAGGTCTCCAAAGGCTCCAACGGAGAAGTTTGTGAACCAGAACTTGATGACAGATAGTGACCCTTGTAAACCTCCGATAAAGCCTCTTCAATATCTCTAAACTTTATAATAGATTCCTCCAAGAATTCACCATTTCAGCAAGTATGCCACTTTAAGAGAAAAGTTGGAAAAGATAAAAACCTTTCAGAATTCATAGTTCAAAAAAGCGTCTTGACAGTATTTTCCTACGCAGCTCGACATCATTAAATCATTATTCATTAACAAGTTGTCTAACTTCCCTCTAGCATATGTTTGAGGAATAGAATTTAAAATAAGCAAATAATAATCAGAGTGTTTCAGTATATTCTATGCATCATATTATTTCTTGAAGCAAAAACCATCTGAGGGGACCCAATTGTATTCCTCATTCACACAATTTTTTCTCTTCAATTTCATCCTTATATCTCCAACCTCTTTTATTTTCACACTCCACCATCGAATGATTGAATGAGGAGAGGGATATTTTGAAATTTTCCCATTTGCATCCACTATAATACAATTAGATTATGGTGAGTAGATTGCGATCAACAATGCTAGACATTCCTGATTATTGATTTCCTTCAAAAGGCTAGAGAAATTTTACCAAATCAAATGCAAAATAAAAATGTTAAAATTAAATCTAAACTCATACATACATTATAAGAATGCAAAATTACAATTACCTTTTTCTCTGTCCTCCTCAATCAATCCAACAAATTCTGAAGTATCCAAAGGTTCCTTAATCTAAAGGTTCCAGCACAGAAGATTGAGAAACAGAACTTGATGATTATTATGTAGACCCATCTGTCAGACGGTGAAACTTGTAGGCGTCCAATAAAGCCTCTTTCTCGTCTCTAAATTTCAAAATGTAATCCTTCAAGAATTTCATCTCGTTCAGTTTTAGCACTTGAAGAAAACTTGGATTCTTCTGAAGCAATTTTTTCGAGATAAGCAGTTGCAATACCCTCCACCGAGGAAGCACCCTTTTCTCCATGCTTAATGCCAAAATCACAGGGTTATTAAGAATTAGTGACTTAGGCAGCATAATCGTCTCCAAGCACACATGAATTCTAAATTCTAGCTTCTTCTCAGATAGTTTAAGCAATCCTGGAGTTCTTCTAAACATTTTTATGACCTCTTCTTCAGAAAACCCACAACACTGAATAAACTCAAGCTTTTCTTTAAACTTCCATATGCTTAAGCTGCATATCACCCCAATTGCATGGACCAGCATCCTTGAATGTAAATTGAAACCCAAGTTTACAGCCCGTTTAACAAGGTTTCGAATCAGAGACTCTGGCGCAGCAAAAAGCCAAGGTTGCCGTGCCAGTAACATTGAAAGTTGAGATCCTACGATCCCACAGCTCTCAAAAAAAGCAGCATTGTGCGAAATTCTGTGGCGATAAGGGATTTTCCAGGACCCATATCTTTGAAGCGCCTTCATGAGATCTTTCTTATTGGAAGCAATTTTCCCAAGGGTCTCCAGAAGGGGGACCATTGTTTTGTTAAAACTGAGAGTCAAAAGACTTGAATTCTTGGAAAGCAACTCGCCCAGCTCAGAACCCACGAACCCTTGAAGCTGAAGGTACTCAACTTTCGGCTTCAAGGTTTCAACACGATAAAACAATATTTTGGGCTCGTTTCCGATCAAAGATTTAATCTGTGACTCAGAAAATCCAATCTCTTTAAAGTAATTAAGCGCTGACAAGGGATGCTGACGACACCTATCCTGAGAAAGTCGTTCGGAGATATAGTTCGATTGAGCTTTGGTGAATTTGAAGTTGGTGTTAAGGTAATCGATGGTGGAAATGCGTTCCGCTGAGGCTTGAGTTTGAGTAGAAACAACAGTAGAGAACAGAGAAAGGAAGGATCTGGACAAATTTTTCAGAGAATGCGAAAGTGGAAGTGTAGGATTTAATTTGATAAAATACATTACTCCACAATGATGCGGACTCATACTCACAAAATGCCCTACTTACGGTTTCTGGTACGCCGTGAAATTGAAGCAGGTGTAAATGGCGGAAAGAAAGAGAATACCTGTATGCTGCGAATTCAAGCACAGGGCATGCCTGAAAGAGGGATTGGAGGTCGAACTTCAATGGAAGGTAGAAGGTGCAAGCTTGTGTTGCAGTGAGATGAGAGCGTTAGAGTTCGAAACTTCAAATCCCTTGTTTGAGAATCGGAGGTATTACAACTTTTGAAAGATTTCATGTCATATCATGTACGGAGAATTTCACCCAAGTTACCTTATTCTAAAATTTCTATCAATTTTTTGCAATTGAGAGTCTAGTGCATACATGTTCATTCAGCTGTAAGTAAAAAATTAAAATTGAAGTAAAAATGTCATAATTATTAAATTTAAATTAACATCATTATATATATACAAAAATCGCGGGACATCATTACAAAAAGTATAGGTTATATTTAACTCCCTTGATATTATTGTGTGTGATTAGAAAGTCCGTTGGGAGAAATGAATTTACAGATTTTGAGGTATTTTACAGATTTTAAGATGATTTTATGGATTTTGGGATAGTTTTAATGAATTTTGAAATGGTTTTTACAGATTTCGAGATGATTTTGTCTCGGCTTACATACACCGTTTGAGAAACGGTGTTCCCAAACAAGCACATTACTTATTACCCAACAAATATTATTACTGATACTTTGGATCTTATGGGTATTTTTGTGTTTCAACCCTTTGTTCATACGACTTGCGAGCTCTATCACATGGTCCAGATCAACAAGCATGCATGGACGCCACCTTGAAGAAACTCACAGCTTTTATTCACTCTCTGGCTAAGAAGATGAACAAAAAGTACATGATCAAGCTGAGATTTAAAATGAATGAATACTCAAATCCTTCCTTCAATAAAGACTTTGATGATGATGGTGATACCTAGGACATTTAGATCTATTGCTTCGAATACGTTTTTTTTTTCCCTTTTGTTGGTAATGAAGGGGCTTTGCTTTGATTCAGCAACCCCAAATTAAACGAATTCAATTAGTTGACAGTTATTAATTTTCTTAATTATTTTTATCAACATTGTTGGTCCTCAATTGTTTTTTGTTTCCAACATTTTATATCTTTAATGGTAATACTATTGTAAAATTGTTAAAAATATTGTGAGCAATCATATTCAATTTACTTTATATCACTTGTCCTTAAAAGGAAAAAGAAAAGAACTCACGTTGATCAAAATGATGCTTACTTTCACTTCAATAAATCTTTCCTAGTGTAATGCAGCTACCAACGGGCTTGAGAATTGAGACACACTACCTGCATCACTTGTTTCCAACTTTTCAGCACATAAAACAACCGACAACTTCAATATGTTTAATCCTTTCATCATCTTGTACAAAATCCACTTTTCCAGTTCATAGTCAGAGAAGCATCTCTAAATTGTTTTAGATTGAATCAGTTTGCTTGAACCCGGTCCAAGGTCCTAGACTCTCCAGATGAACATAACAAGACTTGTCCGATTCATTGGAGTCAACTACATAATACAAATAAAGTAGGGCCAAAAAAAAGTGGAAATCCACTCTCGGCTATTTGCTCAAGTGTTACAGGATCATCATGGCATAAAAATATAGAAATGTGCAATAAATGCGCACAAAAGCTACCCTTCACTGTATTCTCTCGTGCTCAAAGCGAGCATGCTGAGCATATTGAGCTTCCTTATCAGTAGCTCCAGGAAAAGTTGAAAAGAGAAATCTTTCCAGGATTTGTTGCTTCAACAGAATATCTTCATAGTATTTTTCCGCACGGTTCAAAAAAATCAGGTAATAAACAATTACCCCAAGTTCCCCCTCCAGCATGTGTTTGAGGAATGTGGCATTAAAATTCATTAGTGTTTCATTATATATTTCTACATATGGTATCGTGTCTCGTAGTCAAGCGTTTCAGGAGAACCCAACAGTACAACTCTATGTTTGCTCACTAAATATAAAGCAGGTTTGACTAAATCCCTGATACTCTCTTCCCTTCCAACTTCATACTAGTTCAGCAATGATTCTGCAACTTCTTTGCATCATAAACTCTACATCCACAGCTTGAAATTTTCCCCTTTTTTAGTATCGTTTCTCATGAAATTAGGTCATGATGCGTAGATTGATATCTACAGTACTAGGATTTGAGAATAATGATTTCCTTCATTGTAGGGTTGCAAAACCAGAGAAATCATGCCAAAAAAAATGAAGTTAAAATGATATGTCTAAATCTAAATTTAGAAAAATATCATAATTAAAAATGTTCAATGCACATCCTCTCTGTTCTCTTCAATCCAAACATATTCTGAAGTATCCAAAGGCTCCAACAGAGAAGTGTGTGAACCAGAACTTGATGAGACAGCAGCCCTTGTAAACCTCCGATAAAGCCTCTTCAATATCTCTGAACTTCATAATATATTCCTCCAAGAATTCACCCATTCTGCAATTTTAGCACTTCATTTAACAGTAGGTTGGAAAAGAGAAAAACCTTTCCAGAATTCATAGCTTAACAGTGCATCTGGAAAGTACTGTATTTTTCTATGCAGCTCAACATCATTAAATCATTCTTCATTAACATTTTGTCTATCTCTCTGTCTAGCATTTGAGTAATAGAATTTAACATAAGCAAACAATAGTCACGAGTGTTTCAGTATGAGCTATGCTTCATATCATGGCTTGAAGCAGAAAGTTTCAAAGGGAACCCAATTGTACTCTTCATTCACACAATGTTTTCTCTTCCAATTTCATCATTATTTCTCCAACGTCTTTAACTTCCAAACTCTTTCACCTAATGATTGAATGAGGAGAGGGTTGTTTTGAAATTTTCCAATTTTCATTCATCCATTCTCATGCAATTAGATTATGATGAGTAGATTAATATCGATGATACTAGACATTCATCACTATTAGTTTCCTTCACAATGCTGGAGAAATTTTACCAAATCAAATGCAAAATATAAATGTTAAAATTAAATCTAAACTCATACATACATGTATAAGAATGCAAAATTACAATTACCTTCCTCTCTGTCCTCCTCAATCAATACAAACATAAGCTAAAGTATCCAAAGGTTCCAGCACAGAAGATTGTGAAACAGAACTTGATGATTAATATGTAGAAGCATCTTTCAGACAGTGAAATTTGTAGGCCTCCAGTAAAGCCTCTTTCTCGTCTCTAAATTTCAAAATGTAATCCTTCAAGAATTTCTCCTCGTTCAGTTTTAGCATATGAAGAAAACTTGGATTCTTCTGAAGCAATTTTTTCGAGATAAGCAGTTGCAATACCCTCCACCGAGGAAGCACCCTTTTCTCCATGCTTAATGCCAAAATCACAGGGTTATTAAGAATTAGTGACTTAGGCAGCATAATCGTCTCCAAGCACACATGAATTCTAAATTCTAGCTTCTTCTCAGACCGTTGAAGCAACCTTGGAGCTCCTCTAAACATTTTTATGACCTCTTCCTCAGAAAACCCACAACATTGAATAAACTCAACCTTTTCTTTAAACTTCCTTATGCTTAAGCTGCATATCACCCCAATTGCATGGACCAGCATCCTTGAATGTAAATTGAAACCCAAGTTTACAGCCCGTTTAACAAGGTTTCGAATCAGAGACTCTGGCGCAGCAAAAAGCCGAGGTTGCCATGCCAGTAACATTGAAAGTTGAGATCCTACGATCCCACAGCTCTCAAAAAAAGCAGCATTGTGCAGAATTCTGTGGTGATAAGGGATTTTCCAGGACCAATATCTACGAAGAGCTTTCATGAGATCTTTCTTATTGGAAGCAATTTTCCCAAGAGTCTCCAGAAAGGGGACCATTTTTTTTTCCAAACTGCAAGTCAAAAAACTTGGGTTCTTGGAAAGCAACTCGCCCAGCTCAGAACCCTCGAATCCTTGAAGCTGAAGGTATTCAACTTTCGGCTTCAAGGTTTCAACACGATAGAACAATATTGGGGCCTGGCTTGTGATCAAAGAGTTGATCTGTGCTTCAGAAAATCTAATCTCTTTAAAATAATTAAGCACGGACAAGGGATGCTGAGGACACCTATCCTGAGAAAGTCGTTTGGAGATATAGTTCGATTGAGCTTTGGAGAATTTGAAGTTGGTGTTAAGGTAATCGAAGGTGGAAATGCGTTCCGCCGAGGCTTGAGTTTGAGTAGACACAACAGTAGAGAACGGAGGAAGAAAGGATCTGGACAAATTACTCAGAGAATGCGAAAATGAAAGTGTAGGGTTTAATTTGATGAAATACATTGCTCCACGAAAATCCAAGCTCATTATCATGAAATGCCCTATTTCGCGGGTTCTCTGGTGCGTCATAAATTTGAAGCAGGTGCAAGTGGCGGAACGAAAGAAAAGATCTGTATGATGCCAATTGAGGCACAGGGCATACCAGTGAGAAGGACTGGATTTGGAGGTGGATCTTCAATGGAGGGAAGAGAAGCAATTTCCTTCTACTTCGAAACTTCGAATTCTGTGGAAGGTATCGCATCGTTTGAATTTAACTGCATCTAATGACTTTGTTTGATGCTTATTTTGGAAATGGCTGACATTTCGATATAAAATTTAAGTTTTCAAGGTGAACTTTAAAAAAATAACTTTTACAGATTTTGAGATAAAATATAGGTTTTGAAAAGTGATTTATGTTTAGGAAGTTATTAACTTTTACGGATTTTGAGGTAAAAAAATGTGTATAGAAGAAGAAAGAGAGCAAAAAAAAGTTGGAAAGATGAAAGAGAAAGAAAGAAAAAGTTGAAAAGAGGAAAGAGAAAAATAAAAAGGTAGGAAAGATAAAAGAGAATGAAAGAAAAACCTAAGTTTCAAACCAAAGTTTTGTAACCAAAATAGTTTTTCAAAAAAATTTTATACTTGGACAAAACCTAGGTTTTAAGTTAAAACATAAGTTTTGAAATCAACTCTTGATTTAAGAAGTGATGGCAAATAAATCCTAAAACACGTTCGTGGAAATGGAAGGCCATATTGGTTTGCTTTGTGTGTAATTGATCTGTTTGAGAACGCAGTGAAAAATTACTTTTACGTAAGTCAACGTAAACATGTGAAGAAATTTATTTTTTTAAAAAAATATTATTAAATAAACTTTTAAATTATACAATTGCCTCCACCCCCTCCTCCTACCATTCATTCCCTTCAAACCAAATAGAGCTTAGTGCTAAATGATTCGTTGCCACCAATGTTTTATATATCAAAGTCAGCAACACGTGCTTGAAATAATTAAAGCACGTGCTTTTAATAATCTTTCAAACGATAATTTAGGAGAATCCAAACTCATCCTCCTCTCCCTATCCTGATCATCGACACAGCTGTTCCCGACTTACGAGAATTACCATTAGAGAAATTTATAATTAAATTCTAAATAGGAGAATTAATTATTAAAATATTTTAAAGATTTGTAAAATTATCATAAGATCTCAGGAGTAGCCACTGAGGTTGTTAATGAAGGCTGGTAAAATTGTTAATGACAACATCAGCAGTTACTCTAGGATCTTATGGTAATTTTATGAATCTCTGGGACCTTTTATTCATTAATTTTTTTATTTAGATCTGATTGCAAATTTCACTTACTATTATGAATCACATGATGTCCTATTTATTTAACATCATTAATTACAAAGTTAATTTTATTAACCACAAAATTCTTATGCAACGAATTTAAATGGTAATTATAAAGTTAAAACCCGCATGAGTTTTACTTAGGGTTTGTTTGGAAGCTATTTTGAAAATAACTTTTACAGATTTCGAGGCAAAACATAGGTTTTGAAGAATAGATTTTGGAAAATAGCTTTTACAGATTCCAACGCAAAACCTATGCTTTGAAAAATGATTTATGTTTGAAAATTTATTAGCTTTTACGGATTCTGAGGCAAAAAATTACTATAAAAGAGGAAAGAGAAAGAATGAAAAGTAGGAAATAAGAAGAGAAGAAAGAAAAAGTAGGAGAGAGAAAAGAGGAGAGAGGAAAGAGAAAGAAAGAAAAAGTATGAAAGAAGAAAGAAAAGAAGAAGAAAATAGAAAAAATAGGAAAAATGTAGGAAAAAGAAAACCTAAGTTTCAAACCAAGATTTTATAACCAAAATAACTTTTTTAAAAAAATTTTGTACTTAGACAAAACCTAAGCATTGGGGTAAAGCATATGTTTTGAAATTAAACCTAAGTTTCAGGAAGAGGATGCAAACAAGCCCTAAATTCAGAAATTTTTTTGAAATGTATACAATATTTTGTAGTACCCAGTGTTATAAAGAACTTCTTTCTTAGGGCTTTTTTAGAAGCTAGTTGTGAAATCTATGTTTGGTTTCAAAACATAGTTTTTCTGAAAAGCTATTTAGGTTTTAAGTACAAAAAATTTTCTAAAAAGCTATTTTGGTTATAAAACCTCAATTTGAAACCTATATTTTCTCTTTTCTAAATTTTCCTCTTTTTCTTACTTTGTCTTCTTTTCTACTTTTTCATTCTTTTTCTTTTCTCTTTTCTACCTTTTTATTCTTTCTCTTTTCTACTTTCTTCATTCTTTCTCTTTCCTCTTTCCTATTTTTTCTTTAGTTTACGGTGCATTAAAAAGTTCTAAGGTGCTAGCTGACTCCTACTCCTCCTCTTTTTTTTTTTTATTTAGCATATCAGAAGACTAAGACTGTATATATTTTACATTTTTTTTAGTTAAGATTATTTTTGGGCCAAGCTTACTAAGATTTTTTTAAAGAAAAAGCACTGGTAAATCACATATAAACAATTTATTCATTATCTGAATGTAAGAGCAAAACTCCAATAAATAAATAAGATGTGTAACAAAGAAAATCTTAAAACAAATGAGTAGTTTTCCTTCCCCATCTTATCCATATAAGGTTCCACATATTAATTTCCATTTTCAATTGAAACATATGATAAACAAATAGACTAATTTCTGTTGTCTATTTTTTAAATGTTGCTGACCAACAATGTTGGTCCAAAACTCTTTTACAGTTGCCATCATCATTTTTAAATTTAATATATATAAAAAAGATCAATATTGTTTTTGTGTTTAAATAAGTAGAGTCACCGATTAGTATAGAGATTTAAGGTTCGTTGGGGATTATGGCATCAAACCTAGATTTTGTGGTAAAAACTAGATTTTAACCAAATAGTTGAGTTTTATCCAAATATTCACATTTTTTAAAATATAAGTTCTGTAACAAAACCTTAGTTTGAAACCTAAATTTTAAAAAAACTATGTTCTTGTTAAATCACACACTTTCTCACGATAAATTTTCTCTTTTCTCATTTTTCTTTTTTTATCTTTCATCTTTCTTACTAATTTTTTGCCTCAAAATCTGTAAAAACCAATAACTTCCCAAACCCAATCATCTTTCAAAACCTAGATTTTGCCTCAGAATTCGTAAAAACTATTATCTAAAATCTAGATTTTACCTTAAACTCTGTAAAAATTATTCTCAAATGGACTTCCAAATGAGCTCTTAGAGATCAACCATACAATATTTACAATACGTAAATAATGTAAATTATTATAAATTTTATATTAAATTATATCCTTCACCATATAAGGTAGTCCTATGCGTTACTTTCAAAATGTTATTCAAGATTATACTCTCAACTGATAATTTGATATTTTCAAATATATAACCTTAAAAATTTTTTCAACCAATTGTCTTTTCAAAATTGTAATACTAACTTCCACAGCTGTATGATTTTTACTATGGCCTTATGGGCATCCATATTCAATTTATTTGATATCACTTGAATTCTTAAAAAAACAAAACAAAACTCGAGTTAATCAAAATAGCCTACTTTAACTTTTAAGGTAGAAACAGCGCAGTCCATGCACATATAAAGACTAAGTCACGTAATACCACTGAATCATGAGATTTCATTCTTCAACTAACATAATTATTTGGCCAAAAAACCTTAATTATTTACCACAAAAAAGAATTTGCCAAAAAGAAAAAAGGAAAACAAGGAAAGGGAAGAAAGCAGTCATATATTTAGTATTTGTTTGGATTAATGGTAAAAACTAATTTTTTAGCGTGAATTATTGTTTGAGATAAATATATGATATATAACGGTATCGCAAACATGACCTTAGTTCTGCAGTTCATTGATAAACCTTACTCATTGTAATATCACAGCTACCGACGGTGCTTGAGGGTTGAGACACCATCTGCATCACTCCTTTGAAACTTTTCTGCACACAAAACAACCAACAATTTTAATGTGTTCAATTCACTCTTTATTTCTTGTAGAAGATACACTTTTCCAGTTCAGAATCTGAGAAGTATCTCTAAATTATTTTATATTGAATCAGTTTGCCTGTGCTCATTCCACGGTTCTAGACTTTCCAAATGAACATAACAAAAGTTTTATCCCATTACATGGAGTAAACTACATGGCAAAAGGTCTGTTGTGACACAATCCGTTCGGCTTCTGCTAGAGTAGTGTGATATTGCTCCTGTTTTAATAAGCTTCCCAGACAACATTAAACCCAAAAAGATTTCCAGGACAAAATTGGAATGTAACCCTATATTCTACATTTGTTATTATACAATGTAGCAAAATGTTTCAAGAGATCCCAACTCTACACCCCAAAATTCTCTCGTTGAATAGTACTCCCCATACTCTCTTCTCTTCCAAATTTATTCCTTTTCTGCAACGTTGATAGAACTCCCCATACTCTCTTCTCTTCCAAATTTATTCCTTTTCTGCAACGTTGATAGAACTCCCCATACTCTCTTCTCTTCCAAATTTATTCCTTTTCTGCAACGTTGCATCCCAAACTCTATCATCCACAACTTGAAATTTTTCCACTTTCATGTATAGTTTCTTACGCATTTGGGTTATGATGATGAGTGGGTTGACATCTAAAGTAATAGAGATTTGAGAATATTGTTTTCTTCACTGTAGGGTTGCAACCCCAGAGAAATCATACCAAAATAAAGAAGTTAAAATGACATGTCTAAATTTAAATTAAGAACACTAGCAGAATTAAAAATTTCAATTCCCTTCCTCTCTGTTCTCTCTAATCCAAACATATTCTGAAATATCCAAAAGCTCTTTTAGAGAAGTGAGTGAAACAGAACTCGATGAAAAACAGTGACTCTTGTATGCGTCCAATAAAGCCAAAGGTTCCAGTAGAGAACATCGTGAAACAAAACTTGATGATTATTATGCAGAAGCATCTTCCAGACAGGGAAACTTGTAGACCTCCAACAAAGCCTCTTTTTCATCTCTAAATTTCAAAATGTAATCATCCAAGAATTTCTCCTCCTTCAATTTTATCACTTTAAAAACACTTGGATGCTTCGGAAGCAAATCTTTTGAGATCAGCAGCTGCAGTACCCTCCATCGAGGAAGCAACCTTTTCTCAATGCTTAATGACAAAATCACAGGGTTATTAACAATCAGTGACTTAGGCAGCATAATTGTCTCCAAGCACACTTGAATTCCAAACTTTATCTTCTTCTCAGACGTGTTAAGCAGCGCCGGAGTTCTTCTAAACATTTGCATGATCTCATCTTCAGAAAACCCAAAGCTCTGAATCAACTCAAACTTTCTGTTAAACTTTACCAAGCTTAAATTGCTGATTGAACAAATTGCATGGGCCAGCATTCTTGAATTTAAATGGAAACCCATACTAATAGCTCGTGAAACATAGCTTTGAATCAGAGACTCAGGCGCAGAAAAAAGCCTAAAACGTCGTGTCAGTAACATTGAAAGTTGACTTCCAATGATCCCACAACTCTCCAAGAAAGCAGCATTGCGCAAAATTATTTGGTGATTTGTGATTATCCAGGACCCAGATCTGTAAAGAACTCTAATAAAATCCTCCTTGTTGTAAGCAATTTTCCTAACAGTCTCCAGAAAGGGAGCCAAAGATTTATTCAAATCATAAGTCAAAAGATGTGGATTCTTGCAAAGAAGCTTAGACAGCTCAGAACCCTCAAACCCTTGAAGCTGAAGGTACTCAATCTTCGGCTTCAAGGTTTTATCAATTCGTGAGAACAGTAATTTGGGTTGACGACTAATCAAACATTGAATCTGGGTCTCAGAAAACCCAATCTGTTTAAAATAATCAAGTACGGACCAGGGATGGTGAGGGCACCTAGCCTGAGGAAGTCGTTTTGAGATATAAATGGATTGAGCTTTGGAGAATTTGAAGTTGGAATTTAGGTAATCAATGATGGCAACGTGTTCGGCTGAGGCTTGAGTTTGGGGAGAAATAACAGTAGAGAACAGAGAAAGAAAGCATCTGGACAAATTGCTCAGAGAATATGGAAATGGAAGAGTGAGTTCTGATTTGAGGAAATGCATTGCTCTGCAACTAAAACAATGCAAACTCATTCTCAAGAAATACCCTATTTCTCAATCTTCGCTACCAGATGAGACTCTGAGAATGGTGTAAATGGCGAATAGAAAGAGAACATCTGAACCCTAATTCAAGCATTGGGCATACCTGAAGAGAGTTGGAGATGGAGCCGATGATGCTGCGAGCTTGCGTTGCAGCGAGATTAACCTTCCCAGTTCGAATTGTGCCTTCGCAATTGATTTGATTGAACGCTTTGGTCGACCGTTTGTACTCCTATGGCAGGTAATATACGTAAAGCATCTCGTGGTTTAATCATCTGTCACCCAAGCTTCATATGAAAGGGTTGATTGTGCTGGTGGCTATGTTTTAGTCCAAGACAGCCATTAGATTTACTGTGGCACACTGTCTCCCATGCCGGAAGTTGCACACGTTTACACCCCAGCGAAGAACACTAGAATGGTTGGCAAGACAACTTTTTGTATTTTTGACATAAAAAGTTGTTAGCTTACTCTTCTTTCAAAATATGTTCGGGGTAAAAAGTTGTTGTCTAAATGATTGTGAAATTGTTATTATTAACATTTATTGATAAAATACATTGTCACCTCAGACTTAGAAATGACAATAAAGAGCATAATTGCCGAGCTGAATAAAGGGAATAAATTAAGTGGTGACAACTAGGATATCTGGCACTGGAAGGTGCAGTATATATTAAAAGAGCAGAAGACCCTTGAGCCATTGAACACCTTTTTAGTGGAATCTGAAGCTAGGACTACAGCCCAGCATAGGAGGAACCTAGAGTTATACCAGGCTTGGAAAAGGAAGAACAATATTGTAAGAGCCACTCTATTGAGCACCATGGAGAATGAACTGATGTGTCAGTATGAAAATTATCCAACTGCACATGCGATGTGGGCAGCTTTCAAAGATAATTTTGGAGGAATTTTAAACACTAAACTTAGAATGTTAACAATCAAGTTTGACACGATAAGCTTCGGGTAATACACCCATGAAGCAGCACCTGCGAGACATGTCAAATATGATTAGAGAGCTCCAGGAAGCTGGACATACATTAACTGATGAACAACAAGTGCGGACCGTAATCAGATCACTTTCCTATAGTTAGAAACATATGAAAGTAAACTTAACCAATAACGACAATATCATCACTTTTGATGATGTTATGAAGCACCTTGAGTTAGAGGATAATGCCTGGAGGCATATAAAACTTCTGGGCATGCCTATTACACCGAGAATGCAGGTCTTTCCAATGCCAAGCCCAATTTTAAGAAGGGCAAGAAATATCGTGGAAAAGGTAAGAAGGACGTCCCTAGATTCAAAAGGGGCAGAAAGCAATTCAAGAAAAAAGGAACTAAAGGCAACAAGAAAAAGGTTGACCTGAGTAAGGTCAAATGTTATTTCTGCTAGAAAATGGGTCATTTCGCTAGAGAATGCCCTGAGCGAAATGACCGTGGAAAGGTACCAGTAAATTATGTGAAGTCACAAATTTCTTATGTTTCAAGTACCTTTTTTCTAACTGAACATATATCTTCTTCTTGAACTCTAGACTCAGACTTAACAGACCATGTAACAAATGATCGAGGATCCTTTGTAGATTACCGTCGGTTGCCGCATCAATGCAAATGGCTTTATGTTGGCAATAACGCAAAGATCGAGGTTAAGGGCATAAGCAGATGCAAACTAGCTCTGCGTGGTGGAAAGTTCTTAATCTTACATGATGTACTTCATACACCGGACATCCGACAAAATTTAGTTTCTATGTTATATCTTTTAAATTATGGGTTTGATGTGAATTTTCATGGCAAAGTTACGGACTTTTTTAACAATAGGACCTTTTACAGTTTAGCTTTTCAATTTGCATGTTTGTTTCGTTAGTTCCTCCAACATGACTGTTGATATGAATATCTAACATACGAGACTATGGCACATAAACCAGAATTAAATGATTAAACTAACGAAAGAAGGTTTACTAGGTGAAATTTCAAACACGGAAATGGCCTTGTGTGAAAATTGTTTAACTGGTAAGGTAATTAGAAAACCTTTTGATACAGGAACTAGAACTGAAAATTCATTGGATTTAGTCCATTCTGATATATGCGACCCAATGAGCATAAAGGTAAGGCACAGAGCTGGATACTTTATTACCTTTACTGATGACTTTTCACGATATGGTCATGTCTATTTGATTTCACATAAGTCTGAAGCGTTAGAGTGTTTTAAACATTACATAAATGAAGTGGAGAATCAAATGGAATGTAAAATTAAAATATTACAAACTGACAAAGATAATAAATACTTATCTGATCAGTTTAAAGAGTTTTGTGAAGAAAAATGGATAATTATGCAACTAACTATCCCTGGCACTTCATAACAAAACGGAGTGTCTGAGAGAAGAAATAGAACTCTTCTAGACATGGTTAGGTTGATGATGGCTCAAGCAAGCCTACCAATTTCATATTAGGGCGATGCTTTATTAACAGTAGCCATCATACTTAATCGTGTACCCTTAAAAGAAGTTACTTCCACACCCTATGAGTTATGGACGAAACAAATCAATCCAAATCTAAGTATCATAAGACCCTGAGGGTCGGCTGCATGTGTTCATGACGATTCCCATAAGCATGGAAAGTTGGGTTCCAAAGGGAAGAAATGTATCTTTATAAGATACTCAAGAATCGAAAGGATGTTTTTTCATAGGTAAAAACGAAGATGGAACTATAATTAAAATTGAATCAAGGGATGCCATATTTATGAAAAATGAATTTCCTGACAGAGGAGAGATAGATCGAACAGTATCTTTTTATGAGACACCAGAGCAAGGTAGTACAGATTGATCTAATGATCCCCAATCATCTCAATATATCAATCTGAGTGGGAGATCAGAAGGCTCAGAAAAGCCTTTACAAAGGCCGAGACAAGAGAAACGAAAGAGATAAGATGTTTTTGCAAGAAAGAGTGACAGAAGAAATGTACTCAAGAAGCTCTTGCCAGTAGAAGGGGAAGCACTCATGGTCACTCTGAATGGAGATGATGAGTCACGTTCTATATAAGAAGCCTTGTCGTGCCCTACCAAAGATAAAGGGAAAAAGAGATTGATTCAATGAAAAAGAATCAAGTCTGGGAACTTGTTGATCTACCAAAAGATCAAAAGGCCATTAGGAACAAGTGGGTTCTCAACATAAAAAGAAAAGTGTATGGATCAATTGACAAGTACAAGGCACGTCTGGTAGTGAAAGGGTATACACAATAGGAAGGTATCGGTTACAATGACACCTTCTCACCTGTTGTACGCTTTAATTCCATAAGACCGAATCTGGTAATAGTAAATAGTTTAGATTTAGAGTTACATCAAATGGATGTGAAAGCTACATTTCTAAACGGAGACTTGGATGAAGAAATCTATAGAATACCATTAGGTTTTGTAAAGAAAGGTTTAGAGAGCAAAGTTTGTAAGCTCAAAAGGTCCATTTATGGATTGAAGAAATCATCCAGGCAGTGGTACTTGAGGTTTCACAAGGCAATAACCTTATACGATTTTGAAATTATTGAAGAAGACCACTACGTCTACATTAAGCGGTTTAATGATATTTTTGTGATGTTATCATTATATGTAGACGATATACTATTGGTCAGAAATAGCCTAAATTCGATTTTAGTTGTTAAAGAATGTCTTTCATCGAATTTTGAGATGTAAGACATGGGAGAAGCAGAATACATACTTGGAGTTAAAATCCAAAGGGATCGCTCAAAAAGAATTCTATCTTGTTCACAAGAAAATTCTCGAGCCATTCAACATGATTTACTACAATCCCTTAGGCACCCCGGTAGCTACTGGAGTTAGAATGAATCTTGAAATGTGTCCCAAAACTGAATCAGCTAAGAAAAGAATGGAAAGAGTTCCTTATGCTAGTGGCGTTGGAAGTGTAATGTATGGAATGATGTGTACAAGGCTAAATATTTGCTTCGCAGTTGGACTGATAAGTAGAACTCAGTCAAATCCTGACGAATAACATTGGAAAGCTATGAAAAGGATCCTACGATACTTAAACGACACATCAAATTATGCACTGACTTATCAAGGAAGCGACTTGCGGCTCGTTGGATACTCCGATGCTGATGTAGGCGGAGACGAAGTTGAATGAAGTTGAACTTCAGGTTATACTTTCTTGTTAAATGATGGCGTTATAAATTGGAGTAGTAAGAAGCAGACATGCATAACCATGAATTCAATGGAAGTTGAGTTTGTGGCTTACACTATGGTAATGTGAAAGGCTATATGGCTGAAAAGATTTATTGAACACCTTGGATTATTTGAGAATAAGAGTACAAATCCTATGCTAATATATTGTGACAATACATCAGCCATAGCCTATATAAAAGACTCTAAATATCGTAGCAAGACAAAACATATTGATATTAAGTATAACTTTGTGAGACATTACGTAACACAGAAATTTATTAATATACAACACATTTCGACCAAGAGTATGGTCGCAGATCCCCTGACTAAACCAATAACTAGAGAAATGTTTAAGAAACATGTAAGGGCTATTGGTATGCATAAAATGTAAAATTACAGACACTTTATATTGAATTTATGATTGAAGTATGTAATTTTTCATCATTGATTTGTGTCTGTGTATAAGTATACAATGTCCAGTATGTCATACAAGCAGGTGAGATAGGCTTTCTCACACGAGTTACCGCCTTTGATACTTATGTGGAGTATGCAAAGATGAGACATTTGTATTCACCAGTAAGGCAGCAGAAATTCTGATATGGTATGGAAGAAATACAAATTATGTCTCCTCGATAATAGTGTGGCATGTCGAGATGAGATCCAATGTATATACGTATAAACATGGATCGAATCATGGGGACTCGCTCCTGTGATACCTATTACCAGATAACAAAATCTTCAACATTGACGTTATATGAGATATGAGAGGAGGAAGAATTTGGGTTTAAATGTTAGGAACATCTAGACTGAAAGTTTGTACGGTGTTGATAGAATGTTTCAAAAACGACGTATGCTCTTATAATGTGAGAGAAATACCGTAGCATATGATTCATACCACATGTGTTAAAGAATCGCAAAAGGGAAACAAGTGAATGGATCCCTGCTTCATTGCTGTGTGAGTCCCAAGAAATTAATATTTCTATTTATGTCCTTTGACTTTGACATTATCATAGAAGTGTACTTCAATAACTACTGCTTTATCGCACAATCCTATTATCATGATAGATGTGATACAAAAGTACTATGCTAGAAAAGTGGTTGATGCATATCAAAGTGATATATGGCGAAAAAAAGATTACCTGAAAAATGCACAACTATGCTGGTGTCCGTGACATGTCACTTTTGACATCAATTTTGTGATTTCATAAGTATGGATACTACACATATGAAAAAGACGATCTAAGTCTTATGGTGACTTGAGACAAATTAGATTCGTCAGGTGAAAGTGTATTTTTGGTTGAATCTAGGACATATGAGGCAAAATACAAAGTTCGAGTTACACGGAGAAAGATTGTCTTATGCAGGTCCTGTGAAAGGGATTTTTATTACAAATATTTAAAAGGCGTCATGCCCATATGGTCATGACAAAGTACCTAGTATGAAAGGAAGAAGAGAAGGAAGAGGCCCACGATTCCTAATCCACCAAGTGTGAGTGGGAGATGTTGGAATGTGAGCCACCCTTAATGGATTAAGCCCAAAATCTGTTTTAGGGTAAAAAAAAAGTGAATGTACAAAGCTGTGAGAATAAAATAGTGTTTTCCCCTAAAAGCTTAAATTTGAAATTTAAATCTGCGTGGGAATATTTGTGGAGAGAAAAGGGGGGAACAGTTATGTGAGCAATTATTGCATGATTCAATTTATGAGACTCACCCACTCACATTTACAACAACACACAGAATGAGAAAGTTCCCAGTCTCTCTCCCTCTAAATGACCCCTTCTCTCCTTCTCTCAAAGTAAGGTGTTTTTTCTGTGTCTTGTTATTTGGATCCTATCTGTGATTCATCTTCCGCGTGGGTATTTGCATCAACGTTCGATTTGTCAGTTACGCCCGAAATCCTTCAGAAAGAATAAGAGAGAGATGAGACGATGGAGAAAATAGAGAGTTTGTGATCTGATTAATACTCAAGATAATCACAATAGGCATAGTCTACAGATTACAGTTGCATTTGCTTGTATGGGCAGTTTATAAGCTTCAGATCCGAATGCATGTCTTCATAGGAAAACAAGGCTAGGCATTTAAACTGACCGAAAATATGTTGCCTTTAACTAGCCTGAAAATATATCATAATTACTTAATTTTACATTATATTTTAAATTTATAACAAACTCAAGCCGACCTAATAGGGTTTTCAGTG
>JANTPZ010083447.1:0-12483 GCA_025593235.1 Vachellia pachyceras | reverse complement strand
TTGGAATTTGGCCCCTTCCTCTCTTATACAGTGCATGAAGAAGTGCAGCATTAAAAAGTATAACATTAAAATTTAAATATGAAGAAGTGCAGCAACTCCTGGAATTTGGCCCCTTCCTCTCTTACATCTCCATTAACTATCGCAAGTATGGCAACATAGTTGTCCATAGTTCTTATTCTATATTCCTGCAGCGGTTTTAGAAAGATTCATTTATAACCTGCAAAATCATCTTATTTATTTATTTTTGGTGAATGATTCCATCTCTATTTTAATTTTAACACCTTAATTGAAATGTTGGTGTGTGTGTGTGTGTGACAACCTAGCCATTGGATCCGTATATGTGTGAGATTTCTGAGACCTATGTTTTAAACTTTCTTGTCTACTGCATAAAGCACACATTCTTCTTCCTTGTATACAATAAACTGTGTGAAGAATGGATTTTTAGTGTTTTTACTTGAATGTTTGCTGAACTCATTACTTCTTGATGCATAATGGTATAAATCCCCTGTTATTCTAGATTATAAAGGCATAAAACCTGTGGTTAGATCTATGAAATCCCCTATTGGCGGTAAGAGTAATAATTAAAGGGGGAAGAGTAATACTTATGATGCATTGGACAATGCAGGTTATATGTTTGCCTAATCTCTGATCCTGAGCATAACTATCACTGTTTTTACCTTCTCTGTGCAGCTCCACCTGAAGTAGGATTACTGAGCTTGATCATTTGTTCTTGTTTCTGCTTCTTTGTACTAATCTTCATGACATTCTAACTTATGTTTGCTTTTATTAGGAAAAGGAGAGACATAAGTTGGGAGATCCTAAATTGTTTCACTACTTTAATCAATCCAGTTGTTATGAATTAGATGGTGTTAATGCTACCCAGGAGTACTTGAGCACGAAGAAAGCCATGGATATAGTGGGAATCAATCCTGAAGAACAAGCATGGCTATAAACTTGAAGAGCAAGTGGATAATGAACCTGGGTTTGATTCTTTCCCTATGCAATCATAAAACCTTTTCCAGGGATAAATTGAACTTGTTTATTTATTGATAGCATGTGCACTTTCACACTTTTGACAATAATATTGGAAAGAAAATTTCATCATTCTAGATAGCTTGAATCGTTTCTCCCCTTCCTTTTTTATGAAGCCTTTCTTCTCTTTAATTATGCATAGCTTTATGAATGTTTTACTTTGTGATAATTTATGCTGCTGTTCACAAATATTTGAATCATTGATTGAGCCTTCTATTGTAGAAAATTGAGGAAGCTGCTGAGAAAGGAGAAATTACCGAACTTGTTTTAATGGTCATATGGAATCGCCTTGATATTGCCTGACGTGATATAAGTTGGTTTTTTAGCATCTAAATTTACCTAGGTATATCTTTCAGTCAATTTTTATGTGGCATTTCATCTTATGCTGAAACAAAATATTGTTTTGAGGATCAAGAAGTGGCATGCTTTTCTTTTATATTTCCATGTTTATTAATGCCTTATATTCAAAATTATTGTTTAAAACAATTGCTACAATTTGAGAGGGAATATCAGAGATACATTTTAGAATTTTTGCTTGTCTTTTTTTAATGCAAGTGTCATTTTTTCCCTTTCTCAATCTTTTTGTGCACGATCTTAACCTTCCAGGAGGAAAATGACGCTATTAGAAGCCTTGATTTGTTATACAGAAGGGTTGAGGTTGATCTGTTCTCAAGAGCTAAGTGCATAATGAACCGGGGTATGATGCTGAATCTATTGCTATAACCAGGGAAGCAGAGAGAACCTGTAAATGACCTCCTGGCCATCTGCTACAGCAGCTCCTAGTCATGTTATATGTATTTTTTCAACTTTAAGATTTTTATCAGATATTAGAATGTGTGTTTATGGTTAAAAATACTATGTACTTGATATTACTATATAAAATTTGCTTTTTGGGTGAATTGTGTGATTAAACAGGATTTATTTATATAATATTTAAAATTAGCGATAAATTTAGTGATAGAATTGTCAAATATAGATATGTTAAATACACATAAGTGCCCATTTAGCGACAGAATATAACACATTTAGCGATGGAATATAATGCATTTAGCGATGGAAAAGTAATGTATAATATTCTAATTAGTGACGGAATTGACGAGGGAAAAAGGTAATTTAGTGACGGAAAAGTAAGTCATAATATTCTAATTTTGTTGTGAATAGCTAACAAGTGGCTTGTGAATACAAATAAATTGAATATTTTAATTTCGGAGATCGCTTTGCCATTGTTTAGCAACCAAGTTTTATTTAAAGAGCCTCAAGGATCACAAACATACATAAATTTTAAAATTTGAAGGATTCATTGTCAACTTTTCAAAGTTAATTAGTTGAATGAGATTATTATTCACCCAAAATCTAGAATTTAGGGAAAATTATTTCTATGTGTAACAATATTCACGAACATATACTAAAAATGCATTAAATATCATATATTTCTCGAAAATGCAAAATATACCCATGACCATTTAAAGTGGGAGCAAAATGTCATGATTGTTAAATATAGCATACAGTGGCGGAGCCAAGACCCTAAATCAGTGGGGTAATTTTTTATTTTCAAACAAGTGACAACAAGTTTACAAGTATAAATAACTTGAGTGGGTTCAAATCTTAAAAATCAGTGGGTGCAAAATGAAAATCTAATAGGTATTTATATGTATACCAAAAAATTGAGTGGGGGCAATTGCCCACACTCAACTATACTTGCCTCCGCCACTGATAGCATATGACTGTTAATTGTTGTGGTGGCAGACTATTTTTTTCATATGGATGTGTAATTGTGTTATGTTAAATTTAGTGGTTCTGATATTTTTACTTCTATTTTAATTGTTTATATGTATTTTTATACAAGTAGTACGTATATGGTGCTGGACAAATTTTAATAAAAGTTTGAAGGTGCTTTTGCACATTAACCTTTATTTTTAGGAAAATTTACCATCAGATTTCAAATAGAAAAATTAATGAAAAATATCTCAAAAATTAAGATAGAACGCTGAAAAAATCTCACACTATTTTAGATTTGAAAACCTCAATCCAACCCTTCCATTTTGTATATTAATTATACAAAATCTCACACAATTTTGTAGTTAAAAACACTAGAAAAAAAAATCAAATTTCATATTTATAACTTTCAAAAGGAAAAGATCATAAAATCTTGAAACAAATACATCACAAAACATGCACCGCAACAACAACAAATCTTATCTCACTAGTTACAATGTCGTTTTACTCTTTCAACCATTGACATTGACATTCACATCACATTCTTTCTTCCTCCAACCGTTTTACTCTAATATGCTCATTCCTAATCTTACCTCACATACCATATGTAACAAAAAGAAATCCGACAACTGCGTAATCTCACATGTTTGAGATGTGGAACGAACAGGAGATGTCGAAGAAGAAAAGGAAAAAAAAAGGCTTAGGAGGTACTTGCAAAGATTTCATGCTTCCAAAAGATGAACACGAGAAAAGACTGAAAATCTTTGGTTAATATAGCTTAGTCTAAGACTGTTGTGTCAAAAAAAAAAAAGACTGTTGTGTGGACTTGGGAATATACTACAAAGATTGGGGAAACATGTTGCCATAACAAAACAATTTCAAATTGAAAACTTGTGATAATTGTAGAATTTTTAACTTGTCACACGTCAGATACCTTCTTTTTGTCTGATGCTTTTTCAAGAGGTAAAACTGACAGATTTTTTTTTTTGAAAGAATTGGAATGGGTTAATAATTATTTTTGCCCTAAAAGTATTCATGAAATATCGTGCAACACCCGGAAGTTGTTTTTGGTCTCAGAAGTGTCCAAAGTTAACAAAACCCTAATTAAGACAAACATTTTACCAACATGGCTTGCTCATGTGGCATCCGACAAACTTTTTTCCAACTCAACCAAAAAACAACTTAACAGAAGGGTTAAGACCGGAAGTGTTTTTATCTCAAAGGTGTTTGAAAAGTTTTATTTTATATCAATATCACCCCGAGTTAACGGAACCTTAACTAAGTCAAATATTTTGCTGACATGGCTTGCTCGCATTGCATTCGACTCACTTTTTTTTCAACTCAACAAACAAAAATATAAATTAAAAAATTCTTCTTATTGCATGTATTCGTTGGAATCTTCTTCCTCCTTGTATTCCAATTCAGACTTCTCAAAAAAAAAAATTAAATGCGGAAATCTTTCCATGCCACGCAGATTTGGTTCATAGATTCAACTAAAGAAAATAACAAGAAGACCGACGTAATCAGCGAAAGAAGGGGGAATGGAGATGAAACGGGACAGAGAGATCGGTCTCTCCGATTAAACTTCATCTTCGCCCCAGGGGTCGCTCCGGTCTCTTCTCACGCATTCCCAAGAGTTTTTCCAGGTTCAACCGCTTTGTTTTCATTTCGTTCCCGATCACCCTCGCTTTTTACACATGTTACGTAATCTTCTCCTCCATAGCAATGATGATAATAATTTTTGGAGCTAGGGTGAAGAAGAAGAAGAATCGAATCATGGTTGGAATAAAATTCCTAGGCACTTTTTGAGACTTAAAAACCTTTCAAGTGCTGAATATTCTTTTGAGACAAAAATAACCTTTAATCCTTTTTTTTAATTTTTTTTATTTGCAGAGTTGGGAAAAAAGTGAGTTGAATACTATGTGAGCAAGTCACATGAGCAAAATGTTTGGCTCAGTTAGGGTTCCGTTAACTTGGAATAAAATTGATACGAAATAAAACTTCCCAGACACTTTTAAGACAAAAAAACTTTCGGGTATTAAGTGATATTTCGCGAATACTTCCCGGACAAAATCACCCTTAACCCAATTGTAATCAGATTCCAAGTAAAAAAAAAAATGGTCTAACATGTCCTTACAAATTTCAAGGATTTGTCAATGTGCCACATTCACTTGTCATTTTCCCTTTCTATTGCTGAATAGATTGACAGAATTTTTACAATAAAGAGAGTAGTCATCACAATATAAATCTAAAGGCATTACCATGTTCTTGATGTCAATACATTCCAAGTGTGTGTTTAGGAATCCGTTAGGAGAAATGAGTTTACAGATTTCAGAAAGAATTTATGGAATCCAAGAAGAATTTACAGATTTTGAGATGGTTTTTATGGATTTCAAAATGGTTTTTATAGATTTTAAGATGATTTTGTCTTGACTTGCATGCACAGTTGGGAATAAAGAGTTCCCAAACAAACACAAGTATCTTCAGAAAAAAAGAGGCATGCACAGTAACGGAAACATATGAACCCCAGAATATAAGGCATCAATGGAGAGGCCAAATAGCAGAGATCATATCAGAAACATAACAAGCAAAGCAAGCACAGAAACATTAACAATATAGACTGAAAATGCCACAGCAGTGCCCACAAGGATTACCATGTTCAGCGCATTAGCAGAGATCTTATCAGAAACATAAACACGCAGTAACGACAATACCACATAGCATAAAAAAAACAATAGAATCAGAGGGACGAAGGAGAGGGAGAGCATGGTGATCTTGGAGGAGATGATAAGTAAGGCTTTGGTGGAACTTGCAAGGTCTCAACTTTGCCTTCAAGCATCTCCACAGCTTTACTCATCAATGGACGCTCTAAAGGGTTGGTTTGTATGCACCATAAGCTTGTTATCACCATCCGTCTTATCCTCTCTTTGTCACCTTCATTTCTAATGCTCCTCAGTGCAAGGTCTTCGTTTAATTCTAGACGCTTGTAAATCCAATGAGGGAAATATATTTCACTAGTATCATCAACATTGACATTCACATTCTTTCTTCCTCCAACCATTTCCAATACCATCATCCCAAAACTATAAACATCTGACTTGTGAGAGACAACACCAAAATTTCTTGAAATTACCTCAGGAGCAATATATCCTATGGTTCCTCTAGCACACGTCATAGACACAACACTCTGATCTCTGAGACATATTTTAGCTAGTCCGAAATCTGAGATCTTTGGGCAAAAGTTCTCATCCAACAGAATGTTGTGAGGTTTTATGTCAAAATGTAATATCCGAGTGTTACACCCTCTGTGCAAGTACTCTAGTCCTCGTGCCACACCAACTGCAATTTGGTGCAATATTTCACAACTCAATTGGAGATTAACATCAATGAGGTTTGCTTCATTTTCAAAGATGAACTTCTCCAACGATCCATTAGACATAAACTCGTAAACGAGTGCCTTCTTTGAGCCTTCGAAACAAAATCCTAAAAGAGTGACAATGTTAACATGAGAAGTCTTGCTTATACTTGCTACTTCATTGATGAATTCCTCTCCTTGACCTTTTGTTTCCTTCAAAACCTTCACAGCAACTGGACGTTTGTCATGTAACTCCCCTTTGAACACACTTCCATAGCCCCCTTGCCCTAATTTTTCTTTAAAACAATTGGTCATTTTCTTTATCTCCCAGTAGCTATACCTTTTTGTCACAAGCAAGCCGTGGCTTTTTATAAATGCTTCAAAATCGAACGAAGTATTGACAAAATCTTGATGAGCTTTAGATTTGTCTTTCCAAAATAATGTCCTTCTAAACCTGTAGATTATAAGAGCAAAAACTCCAAGTATTGTAGCTGCTGAAGCTGTGATCAATAAGATTAGGGGACGTTAGATTAGACAAAATTTCAGGGCATTACTGATTAGCATAAGCACAGATTTGCTATCCTATTGTTTTGCAAGAACTTAAACCGATGATGTGACTGTAAGTTTTAAATTTGGAAGTCATAAGCATGAAATGAATTAATTGATTATTTAGTCCAAGTACCATCTTAAAAATCTTACCCTTACACCCTGCAATCACACGAAGAATTAAGATGAAGTTAACATTAAAATAATTATTTGACCTTCGGAAAACGATTCTATTTTTATATGTCGCAAAAAATTGATAAATAATATGTGATATATTTTCATGAAAGTTTTTTAAGATTTAATGTTAAGTTTTTAATATTTTATTAACATTAAGTTCTTTTTAAGATTTAGTGTTTTTAAGATTTAATGTTATCATGAAAGTTTTAAATTGTAGCAATATTGACTTTGCAATAAGAACACTACAAGAAGTGTCTTTGATTAAAATCATCATGTGCTTTCTCTCATCATAAAAAAAATCATTTAGAATTATCTTTTAAAGAGTATCTATATATATAGTTTATATCAACCGGCACAATGAACATTTTTCCTCCCTATGCATGTGTCTTCAACATAAATGATGTTTGAAAAACCCAAAAATAAAATAATTAAAAAAGATAATTAATTACAAGTCCTTATCATTTATACGTGTTTCTAATAAAATCCCTGTATTTTTTTATCAGATTTTTTACAGCCTCACTCGTTTTAATCAGACCCTACCCTACAGTTTTATTGTTTTACCTAATTTTTAATCATATCCTTATAGTTTTATGTAACTCATAAATAGAAAAAGAAAACTAACCTAACCAGAAATCATATGAAACTTTAAAAGCTTGATAAAAAAACTTTGGGTATCTGATTTAAAATGGATAAAAACTATAAGGGCAAATAAAAAGGAAAAAATCATGGGGCATGATTAAAATTCTAGGCAAACTATAGAGACTTGCATAATACGTATGAAACTATATGATTAAAATTCTGGGCAAACTATAGAGACTTGATTAAAATTCTGGATAAAAACTATATGGTTCATTTTTCAAATGTTTTTATATATGTAGTTCATCCAACACTTTCAAATATTCCTTTCAGTGTGTTCAACACCCTAAGTATGTATTTTGAGATGCCAAAAATAAAATGAGAGATAAAAAAATTAAATGAGTGATCATTTTACCCATAAATATTAGAACTAAAACTATGGAAGATGGGTATTGAAAGGAAGTAATATGAGCTATTTACAAATTAAATCAAAGAATTACTTTTGAATGTTAAAAAAAATACTTTAAAATATTGAACATGCCTAATTAAAAGACTTACTCCTAGCTAAAAAATTAACATTTTAAGAAACATAACTATTTCCCGTTATGATCATTGGCCAACATCATTATGTGTGTTTTAGAATCATTTCCCAATCATATTGTACGCAAGTTAAGATAAAACTCTTCTCATATATTTACTTCGAAATTCATAGAGTCGTTGTCCCAACAAATTCCTAAATATGCATAATTTGTTAATTTCTCTTGAATGGGAAAGATTCAATTCCAGAGAAAAATATTTATGTACTCATAAAGTTTCATATCATTTATATACCGCCCAATAAAAATATTTTAACTATTATTTATTACATATCTGATTTCCATACATTTCTTTTAATCATTATTTTTTAATAAATTTCTCTTTCTCATGCCCTAAATTTAAAACCGCATTTTTTTAAACACTAATTTCGACGAATATTCAACCATTTGGTCTACCAATTTTGAGTTCCACCACTAGCTTTCATCATCCGCCACCACACGACCTCGTCCTGTTCCGTTCATAGCACCCCCATACATTCTCCCTCATCTCCTCCGGTAGCGACAGCGTGTCACAATCGAAGAAGAGCACCACCTCCTTCTGGTTTGTGGTGAAAATAAACCTGTAGTCGAGAGTGAGGTTGGTGGAGGGAGAGAGACAATTGGTGGAATTGGAGGTTGGGAAGTTGGGATTGGAGAGTCGCAGAGAGAGATTGTTACGTGTTATTAAGATAGGCCGTTAGTCAGTTAGTAAGTGCTGAGCTGTCAGCATAACTACCACTGTAACCACTTTACAATTCTGTTAGCAATAGGAGAGGGATAGCTGCCTATAAGATGAACGCGAACAGTGTAAATGAGTGTGCAAGAATTAACACAGACTTCCTTCTTTTCCCTTCTCCTTCTCTCTTACTCCTTCGGCCTGTACCAAATGGTATTAGAGCCATTTCCGGCGATTACGTCAGACACACGATTGACAGAACAACTCAATGATTTGGAGAGACGCATGGACGAGTATGCGGCAATAGCAGAAAATAATCGCGCAAAACTAGACAGGAACTCAGCTGACATCTCAGACCTCAAATTCTCCATGGCCCATATTCAAGCTTCCTTGCAGGAACTAGTTGCAAGCGTTGCATCCCTCACACCTCACTGCCAGGGAGAGACTAATAGCGACTCATCAAGCTCTTCTCATCGAAATCCACTTATACAGTTCGAAACATATGGGCCAACAACTTCCTATTTTCCACCAACAAAGAAGACTCAGGTGGAATTTCCGCGGTTCGATGGAGCTGACTTCCGTGGGTGGGCATATCGCTGTCGGCAATTCTTTATTGTTGACGCCACACCACCTGAGCAACGAATTAGATTAATTAGCATTCATTTAGAAGGCGAGGCTCTCAAGTGGCACCTGAACTTTATGAAGACACGATGTGACGACGACATCTTTTGGGAGAGCTACTTAACGCACATGGAAGCTAGGTTCTCAGATGCTAAACACGTTAACCCAACGGTTCAACTGAAACAGCTACAGCAGTTGACCTCAGTGGATGAATATATCGAAGCTTGTGACGATCTCTTGACAGAAGTCGACATTCCAGAACAGGTCGCCATGGATTGTTTCTTGGGAGGCCACGATCGGATTAACACCTGTCTTCCGGACGAGCTTATCATTGAGATCTTCCGTTGTCTTGATTCCAAGTCCTCCTATGATGCCTGCTCCCTCATTTGCAAGCGCTGGCTCCGCCTCGAGCGCCTAAGCCGAGCAACTATGCGGGTCGGAGCTACCAGTTCCCTGACTTATTCATCAACCTTCTGGCAAGCCGTTTCTCCGATGTAAAGAACATCCACATTAATGAACACCTGTCATTTTCGCTGCCTATTCAACTCGAGAGGAGATGGGTAACAGATAATTCTATGGTTTCATCGCCCAAGCTCCATTGCTTGACTGGAAAAAGTGGAACCGAGGATAGCAATTTTGATTCAAGATGTTTATCAGATGCTGGATTGGCCGCTCTCGGTAAAGGCTTTCCGAAGCTGGATAAATTGAGCTTAATATGGTGTTGTAACGTATCCAACGAGGGATTAATATCCCTAGCTCAGATGTGTAGTTGCCTGAAAGTGTTGGATTTACAGGGTTGTTATGTTGGAGATCAAGCTCTTGCTGCTGTTGGGCGGGGTTGCAAGCATCTTGAAGACTGGAATCTGCGGTTCTGTGACGGCTTGACCGACAAGTTTTTGGTTGAATTAGTCTTGGGCGTGAAAAATTCCTTAAAAGCCTCTCGGTGTGGCAGCCTGCGCTAGACTAACTGACATCTCAATGGAAGCAGTAGGAACACACTGCAGATCCCTTGAGACGTTGTCATTGGACTCTGAGTATATCAACAATAAAGGGGTGCTTGCTGTGGCTGATGGGTGTCCCCATTGGAAAGTTGTAAACTGCAATGTATTAATGTCACGGATGATGTTTTGAAGGCTGTAGGAACTCGTCTTTCTTTGGAGCTATTGGCTCTCTATAGTTTTTAGAAATTTACTGATAAGGGTTTACGTGCAATTGGGAATGGATGTAAGAAGTTGAAGAACTTCAAGTGATTGTTATTTCCTTAGTGATAAGGGTTTGGAAGCAATTGCTGTCGATTGCGAGGCACTTACACATCTTGAAGTCAATGGGTGCCACAACATTGGAACTACAGGGATAGAATCAATTGGAAAATCTTGCCATCATCTCACTGAGTTGGCATTGCTTTACTGCCAAAGGATCTGGATGTTATTTGTCGTCCGTTCCCTCAATTTTCTGCTGTACCAGTGGCTACAAAGAACTCAGTGCCCTCTATCCTTGGGGACAAGGATATTCCTTAGGGGGAGTATTGTTACGTGTCATTAAGATAGGCCGTTAGTCAGTTAGTAAGTGCTGAGCTGTCAGCATAACTACCATTGTAACCACTTTACAATTCAGTTAGCAATAGGAGGGGGATAGCTGCCTATAAGATGAACGCGAACAGTGTAAACCAGTGTGCAAGAATTAATACAGACTTCCTTCTTTTCCCTTCTTCTCTTTCTCTCTTACTCCTTCAGCCTGTACCGGAGATTGTGGTAGAAAATTTCATCGACCATGTAAAGAGTATGGGAGAGATTAAGCATTGGGAAGCCATTAGAAGCACAGAGAAGGCCGAATCTACGGAATCCGCAGAAGCGCTCTTGTTTACCTTTGATATAGAAGGGATATGTGACGTTCTGGCTGTTCCCACAGGTTTGCGGCTCACAGGCTTGGAATTTCAGGTTCTCATAACAGAGAGTGGTACTGACTAGAACAGAGGAGTCGAGGATGAAGAAGATTGCATGAATGTCACTCATGAGTCAGTATTTTTTGTAAATTGTTAAAAATGGAAATTAAGTTTTTAAATTAAAGGATTAAATTAAAAGTGGATATAAATTTGAAATTTTATTTAACTAATAAAAATAAAAAATAACATTTAAAAATATTTTGAAACTTTAAAAACTTGATAAGAAAACGATATTGGTATCTGATTTAAAATGGATTAAAACTATAATGACTAATAAAAGGGAAATTTTTAAATTGGGAGTAAGCAATGGGAAAGAAAAACCAATGAAGAACATCTTGGAACTTTGTTGGTTGAGTTATTTTAAATTGTTTAGCTGAGAGCGTACATTCATTAATCAGAGGAATGATTGAACAACTCTCATAATTCTAATTCAATCTTTTGCGGCAAAACGGAAGAAAAAAGGCAGTTATTAAAACCAAGAGAAAAACATATACTAATCAGAAAACAACTAACAAAGTTTATATAAAACAACGTGTATTACCTAGTCCAAGTGCCGGTGCCAGCTTCGAAGTTTTACTCCTATCTGGTGCAGCTGCAATCAAAATAAGACATATTAAGAAGTAAAAATTAAAACAACCAGAGTATAGGACAGCATAAATGAGAACCAAAAACTTTAAGATGTGATTGGGATTTAGGCGATGCCGATAAGGAAAGGAGTCCGATGAATTAGTGAAGAGCAGAAACGTTCAATAACTGACGATCTCTAATTGTCACACTAAGGAATAAGGATATCAAATATACAAAAAATTTAGCAAGAAAGATCAGCTTTTGCCTTAGATTATAAAGAAAGTCACTTAAAATTAGGAAGCAAGAAGTACACCCTAGTAAATTGAAGACACAAATTGGTGCAACCATGTCAAGGACAATATTAAATCATCTGTCACAATCTCACGTATCCTCGAAATTATCAGGTCACATCAGAGGCTCGAAAAATATATAGAACCCATCATTTGGAAAGAATATACACAAGGTTTGCTTTTGGGGTGTACCTTCGATGCAGCAGAAGTTATTCTTTCTGTCAAGTTGACACTGGCCCCTGCTGTTATGACACTTGTTACAAGCATCAGATAATTGTATGTCCAGAGTCATTTGAGCAGTTAAGAACGATTGAAGGTCTTCGCTGTCAGGCAGGTCTTTTTGTGGCAGCACAAGAACTGAACATTCTGAGAAATGGCTTTTTTGGTCAGGTTTAAGATCAGGGAGTTCG
>JANTPZ010083445.1:0-19587 GCA_025593235.1 Vachellia pachyceras | reverse complement strand
AAGTAAATCAAGTTCTTGCCAAAGGGTAGTTTTGGCAAGGTAGTAGTCACTCAGGGAAAGAGACCCTTGCTTTAACGCCCAAGCTTTAGCCTTTACTTCAAACACTTGAGAGATATCAGCACCATCACTATATGCTTCGCGGATAGCCTCCCACATTGCACGGGCAGGAGAGAAGAACATAAAGCAACGACGAATCGTAGGTATCATGGCTTGACAAGCCATGAACAAACCATTGCGTCCTCAGCCTCCCAAGTTGCAGTAGCATGAGCCTCTGAAGGTTGAGGGGACTGGCCAGTAATGTGCCCCAGCCTATTGGGGCCTTGAAGCGCAAGCCGAATGGACTGGGCCCATTCAAGATAATTGTCCCCTGTGAGCTTCTCTGGAACAATAAGACCTGCTAAGTTCTCAAGAAGGGGCGGAGCCGAGCGTTGGGCAGAGTTGGCCAACTGAACTGAAACTTGAGGAGGGAGTGACTCTAGGGCATTAGTGGAAGAATTGGCCATTATGTGCAACTTTGAAAATAATAATAATAATAATAATAAACCCTTTCCTCCCTGTTTTCTTCCTTTTTTTTTTGGTTTTAAAAACAAACTGACTACAAACTTGTTGGGCAAATACAAAGTGGGCTGCACAGCAAAATGGGCTGAACAGCGATTGGAGTGGGCCACAAACTGGGCCTTGGACGGACGATGCACAGTGACTTGGAAGGGAGACCCTTGCCTTGTGTACTGGAGTGTACAGCGACTGGAAGTGATCTGGAGTAGCGGAACGGTCGACGATCTGGACGAGCTTGGTCGACCAGGACTGGACGAGCAGAACTCAGCACGGACGATCGAACAGGAGGATGACTACGGAACCAGGTGAAGAAACTTTGGGCTGACAGTGAACGATGTCACAAGCTGGAACCTGGAACCTGAGCAAACACGACGAGCTCTAGGCTGTGATCTGTGCAAACGAGCAACTGGAACGGCTCCTGAAATCTGTGCGAAACGAGCTACTGGGCAACCAAGCACGAGTAGGCCGACACGTACACGGCAGACGAGACTCGACTGGGCGACGAGTAACTGGCTGACGACGTGAACGGACGACGATTCTTCGACTAGCACACGGCGCGACTGGGACTGGATGAGCGCACGGTGCAAACTGGAAGACTTCGAAGAGCAGAGGTCAGGTTCTGATTTTTCCTCTTCTCTAGAACAGCACTGGACGATGATGGAACAAAAAACAGGTCAGATTCTCCTTGACTGCTCTGATACCATGAAGAATCTGATAGAAAATTGTATTTCATCCATACTTATTGAAACATACACCCACATATATATAAGCACGAATGCAACAACCTAACCGAAGATATAGCCTACATCTAAGCTAACAGATAGATCCCTATAATCTCTCACATAAAATCAAAGATCCTATAATCTCTCCCATAAGATCAAAGATTACAGGATTAGCAACTACCAACAACTTCCCCCTTGGAAAAACAACTTGTCCTCAAGGCGAAACTGAGTGAATTGTGTAGAGATGCAGTCATAATCCTCCAAGTAGAGTCCTGCTTGGGGTGATGTGCCCACTGAATCAAGAGCTCCAATCTGCTATCGGTTATCCAATAATGATCTAATACTTAGAGTGGGGTGAGCACCCATTCCAAATTGCTGACAACGGAAGAGAAACGGTGTGGATGAGCCAGTAATTGGCTAAGTGTTGGGTGAAGGAGAGACATATGGAAGACATGAATTTTGGAGTTCAACGGAAGAGACAATTCATAAGCCTCCTTGCCTATGCGCCGATGACCTCACGAGGGCCAAAGAATCGGGGAGACAGCTTTTCAAGCTTTCTCTTTGCTAAGGATTGTTGGCGATAAGGCTGCAATTTCAGCCACAACATAGTCAGGAGCGTACTGTAGGTCCCTTCGGTGTTTGGTCAGCGTGTTGTTTCATGTGGTTTTGAGCCTTCAACAAGTTATCTCGAAGGAGTTGTAGCATTGAATCTCGCATTTCCAGTTGCTCCTCTAGGTCGGCCACCAAAGTTTCGCGCTTAACATAAAGGCAAAGAGGGGGAGGGTCCTTACTACACACTAACTTGAAGGGAGTGGTGTCTGCTGATACATAACTGGTGTTAAATGAGAATTCAACTCATCAAAGATATGTGCTCCAGATCTTGGGTTGTTCGTGTGTAAAGCAACACAGATATGCCTCGAGGCAGTGGGTGACTACTTTAGTTTGCCCATCCGTCTGTGGATGGTATACCGTGCTTATGTTCAAGCGCTTCTAGCTTAGTCAAAACAACTCCTTCCAAAAGGCACTTAAGAAAAGAGGTTCACGATCTGAGACAATGGATCTAGGCATGCCGTGCAGATGAACAATCTCTCGACAGAACACCATTGCGACTACCTTAACTATAAAGGGATGAGAGAGGGCAATAAAGTGACAATACTTCACCACCAAAATGACGTCAAAACCTTGAGATTTTGGAAGACCAGAAATGAAGTCAAGAGAGATGTCTTCCCAAATTTTTTCTAGAATAGGGAGAGGCTATAAGAGACCGGCGGGAGCCAATGTTTGGTACTTATTTGGCTGGCAGGTCACATAGTGTTGAATGAAGCGCTTGACATCATTCTTCATGCCCTTCCAATATAAATGGGGCGCCCAATCTTTTTTAAATTTTAAGATAACCTCTGTTACCACTCGTAGGCATGGCATGGGCCTCCTTTAACAGCTTATTTCGGAGTGATGACTGGTTCGGAATAACCGACCGAGCTTTATAGTAGAGGCGGCCGTGTACAACGCTATACTTAGAAGTGGGGTCTGGATGAAGCTATAAATCTTCCATTGTCTTATTCAGGGGATCCTTTAGTAAGGCCTCGGGTGATTGTTGAAGATTATCAACCATGGGGACTACAAGTTGGAAGAAGTCAACATGTTGGGATTGTCTAGATAGAGAGCCAGCCGTTGAGTTGTCCTTCCCCAGTCTATAGGTGATAGTAAAATCAAATGGAAGGAGTCTAACTAAAAGCCGCTGCTGCGAGTTGGTTACCAATGTTGATCTAGCAAGTGTTTGAGGCTGCTATGGTCTATGAGAACCTGGCTCTGATACCAAATATTATGATCTAAATTGGTAGAAAGAAGAAAATGGATGATAGGTCCTTATTAAAGTATGAACTCAGAATCTAACCCCATAAATTAATAAAGGATGGAAGAAAAATCTCCATTAGAATATGAGCAAGGATATTAAACTCGTATAACCAATGAAGTTAACTCTAATAAGGAAAAGAGAGAAAGGATCTCGCTTCACTCATCCTTGCTAGCCAAATACTTCCAAGAGAATCTCATAAAAGTACAAAGAACGAAACTTATATATTATTTTTCCATGATTAGCTTTAGTAAGGTTAGCCTATTTATAAGAAAAGATTACAATAATTAATATAAAACAATCCTAATATATTTATTCAAATATTTGAATATTTGAATTCAAGATATACTAAGATACTCTAACTTAAATATATTAGATCCTAATAATACTTAATAATAAAAATACTGAGATATTCATAAATAATTTTTTTATTATTTGTAACATAAAATAGATTAATAACTCCTAAAATTATAGTAACAAATTGATCAATCATCTTCATCCACGATCTCATGATATCTGGTACTCTATCAGATTCTCACTAAACTTACTATTTCATAAGATGGAAGCGATGTTACAATTATAGAAGATAAAAGACTCAGTGAACAAGGGATAAAACCTATCTATGCAAAAAAAAATATTAATCAAGGGATAACTTTATCACTTTTGAAATTGAAAACTTAAAATAATCATAAACGTAGAAATATTATCGAAGGAAAACCAAAACGCAAATGATTCTTGTTTAATTTTTTTTAAAAAAAGAAAGTTAGGTAAAACCAGTAGTAATTTCTAGATAGCAATAACTATTTGTGGACCTTAACTTAATGGCTTAAGCTTAAGTTGTCATGGTCTTTGACGCTTGTCAATATTTACTATTACTCAGTTGGCTAATTCTTATTGCATTTTATATAATCTCTCAGAATTGTAGGCCCTTGTTATCTTTTTTTTTTTCTGTGATAAGCCCTTGTTATCTTTCATTCTCTCTTTGCGTTCCTGGAGTTTCCTAATTCTTGCTGCATTTTACATAATCTCTCTGAACTATAGGTCCGTGGCATCTTTTATTGCTCCTTCCACTGGTTTTCAGGTTTGGCAATCACTTGTGTTCTTGTGTGCTGTCAGGAATTTGTGGTCCTATGAAGCAACTCTTGGAGCAGAATGCTCAAGCTTTTTGTCAAATCACAGCCAATTTATCCACTTATAAGGTATTTTAACTTCAATTTATCCACTTGTTTTTCACTTTCCAGAAGTGGTACCAGCTCCTTAAAATAAGGAAGAAAAGAATAATGACAAATTATCTTTTGATCAGTAATTAAGGGAAGGGTCCAAAGACATTAATACAATGGATCCAACATATGGGCCAATCTAATTTCTATCGATACCAAATGCTCAGCCAGTCAACTACCTTCTAATAGTCAATAGCAATTCGTGATTTTGGTGCTTCTTATGTCCCACAAGGCCACAACTACAATGATGGGAGTATTGTTTTGATATTAATTAGTAAGGCAGTTGTGGTTGTTCCCTGGAGAAGTCTTTTGTGTCTGTTACTACTTACTAACTGTAGGGGTGGTCCCTGATGCTATATAAAAAGACTTGGACATCTGCATTCGTTCCATATGAAAATATAAGAGTACTTTAGACAACTCAGTACCAAATCCAAAGAGGACTACAATCCCTCCCAAGGTAAAATCATTAGCTTAAGGGAACTCTCCTATCTCCTCATACTCCTGGCTTGTGCAACATGAATATCTCATCCATCTCTTGTCCTAGTTGTATTACAGATGAAGCTTAAGAATTAACGACAACAAGAAAATTATGCATCTACCCTCTGCCTAAATTGAGAATCTTATGCTTATGCACATATCCCACCCTTTCCAGTCCATACCAGGCACTTATGTGTGACTGCTTTTTAGTATCCGTACAAAATATTTGATAATCTTAATTTTTCATCAACTTGTAAGAATGAGTTTATACTTATTTCCTTATTTTATTACATTTATGTTATGAATCTACTCCTTTCCTGAACTCTTGTGCATTCTCACGTTGTCTTTATTAATATAGAACAGTCCTAGTTAATAGTTACGGTGTAATATGGTACAGTTTCAGGATAACATCGACCTCTTTTGCCAAACAAGGCACAACATTAGTAACATCCTTAATGAGTATGTGATTCTTATCCAATATACCGTTAATATACCATTAATTTGGATTTGAAGTTTATTGCTTTGTGAGTTCATTAACAATTTTTGTGCAGCATGAGAGAGATGCCCGGCATAATGAGCCAAATGCCCCCATTGCCTGTTTCCATCAATGAGGATCTTGTGAGTCGTATATTATCTAATAAAACTTAGGTGAGTTCCTGTTTATTTTATCACATATTTGCCCGTTTTTCTATGGATGGACATCGTGCCCTGCTCTCACTTGCGTTGTGTGCAAGCACATGCTCCTAATTAAACTCATTGCCCATGGGCAAATAGAATGGGCTCGGGATACAAAAAGAAGACAACGAATAAGAAAAAAATACAGCTCACTTGTTACATTCTTCTTTCTAGTCAATCATCATAAAACGGTTCAATTCCTTATTCTTCTCCAGAGATTCTCATTCTCTGCTAACTTGCAGCCTCATCTCTGATTTTTTTTTTAATTAAAGATCATTTTCTGGTATTTTCTCGATATGCTGTCAATTACTCAGTTGTTGATCTATGTGATTAATGAGATTGAGCAATACGGGAATGGTTGTTCATCCTCTAGTTGCCACCATATAAGCTGAGATTGTTTAGTGTATTTCCTACTGCTTGGATGGGGAAAGTGTCACACAAGAGCGCCTTTTCCGCTGTCAAATTTTATCTCAAAATGACCTCTACAACAATTGAGAGAAATGCGTTTTGGGCTGCCAGCATTGTGCTTTTGTTATTTTGATTATCTGAAAGCCATGTTCTTTACGGCCATATTTGTGAATGAAAGTACATAAAATCATGCTTGAAAAATTGATTTGTTTGTTACCGATTTAAGAGGGTAAGTTGCCGACTCCATCAAGATTGCAATTTCCAAGGTAGCAACCCTGAAGCGCACCATCGGTTTAGAAGTTCATTCTCATGTGGAAGTCTAATCTGCAGATTTTTTGGTGCTGGCTGCATGCATGAGGATTGAGGAGCCTTGGGCATAACTGATATCTGCACAATTTCATGGTTTTGCCAGGGTTTTTAATCTTTGGTCTAACCGCTTCCTGGTTCTTTTTATTGTCGAAAGGGGAACTTGTACTCCGTTTGTATAAATAAAATTATTTTCTTTCAATTGAAGTAGGAAAGCCATTATTGTAACAATACTCTGAGCTGAATGCACCTCCATTGGTTTCAAAGTATTGTCATTTGGATGCTGACGTAGGAACTTTAGATCTGTCATGCTTTTCTCCCCTTGATTTCGTTAAACTTGCACAATGATTGAGTTTAATGGTAAATAGCTGTTTTGTAGAAAGCCGTTTGCTATTTCTCCGTGAGAGGATGTTTGATCTACTCTGCCTTATCCCTGTGACTCTGTCTAATCTACCTTTTCAGTCTGATCAAATGAGGGCATACTGGCACCTAGCAACCATGGAACTTAATGGAGATTCGTTCTGGATCCAAATTCGACTTCTTTTCTATTTGTTTGTCTTAAATTCTTAGTACTCTCTCTTTGAAGGCCCAACTCAGCCACAAATACGTTTACAATATGTTCATGAGTAAATCAACACACAATGTAAAAATAATTTGCAGAACTTTAAGTATAAAGTGATCTATCTATCTCTCTCTCTCTCTCTCTCTCTCTCTCTCTCTCAAAGCACAATTGGCACTATCACCTGAATGTGATAACTTCTCTAAGTGAGAATTTGAACTTTGGTTTGTTGTTTTATGAGTGGATAGATCTTTCTATTAGATTCAGCCGTGTTAGCAAGTAATCATTTGTCTTAAAAAGAAATAATGTTGAGTCGAATCGAAAAGCATAGTGAAGTGCTGTGTTCTGGAATTCATTGTTGTTAAATAATTTGAGTAAATTCTTTCTTTCTGTCTTTTTTTTTTTGGGCCAGGGTGAGTAAATATTCACGTTGATCTTTACTCGTCAAAATTAAAATCAATCTTAAACTAGCACTTAAAATTTACGGGCGTTTCGACTTCCTTCCTGTAAACAAAGTGGTTAGGAAATAAGTGCACGGACCGCATAGTCAAGAATAATTAATGGAACCATGCACCAGACAAGGTCACAAAGCCCTTCGGGCGGCAACGAAGTGAAATGTCCTAAATTTGTGATGAGGGTTATCTTTAATAAGCTAATATTTTCAAGAAATACATTTAAACAACCAAAAACAAATTCTAATCCAACAAATAATAAAATCTCCCTAGTGGATCATTGAATCCTGTTTTGCCTCCTCCTCCTTGTTGCCTAGACCTAGTCAAGAGATAAATAAAATCCTCAACCATTAGTCCTGTTTATTCTCTTGGGTCATTTTGGAACCTAGACCTCCGCAGGGATTTTGAGTTATAGATGATGTTAAAATTAATAATTATGCAATATATATAAAAAATTTTAGGTGCATTTTTTTGTAACAACTAAAATTTATCTTTACAATTGCAAATTGGAAAAGAAAAGGGGAAAAGGTGGACCTGAACCCCAACATTCTCTATAAAGTCCACCAGAGTTCAAGATTATCACCGTCGGCATGCGCTACTTTGAGAGGTTAAAATGCAATGAAGCAATGCCCGTCTCTTGCTTCATAGGGACTGGCAGATCTTGGTAAATCATGTATTTAGGGATAGGAATACGAAAGCAGACCAGTTAGTTAAGACGGCCTTAGATTTTGTAGATAGTTTTTGTTTCTTTAATCAACCGTCACCTTCCTTGCAGGAGGTGGTCATTGATGATGGAATATAATCATATTTGCTAACTTTATGTGTATTTCTGATTAGTTGAATAAAATCCAGTTCTTACTCAAAAAAAAAAAAGTGAAATGAAGCAGAACAGTCATCAATGAGATGAGGTAGAACAAAATGAGGCGAAATAAAGCGCCTAATTGTTTCTATTTTTATGTTTTGAGAATAGTTTTATAAAATTGTTTTTTGGAAACAAGTTTTGAGAAGGGAAAACAAAACAATTTGTTTGAATAATTGTTATAAAAAACTTCCATTTAAAAATTTGAAAACATAGAAATTTGTTTGGAATAACTGTTTTTAAAATTAATTTGCAGATAGAGTGGAAAATGCCATGACGACCGAGTCCAAAGACTCGGAAATGACATAGACAAAAGTGAGTCATAGTGGGGAGCACGATCACAAATGAAAAATAGAATTAGAAAAAATAACAAGGGAGAATTGAAAAAAAATCCCCCGTCGGTGAATTAATTAGAGAATGATATCTACTCAATTCAGTTGCATATATGAAAATTCAATTGCACATGTGTGGAATGTCCCATTCTCCGATTAATTTTTGATGTCCCAAATAACAAATCAAGACCAAAAAAAATAGACAACAAGACAACATGTAAAAATTGTTCTTAGTTTTTCGTTTTTAAAAAACAGTTTCATATTTTTTTTACCAAAACACTTCATAAAAAATTTAACAACCAAACAAGTATTTTTCCTGTTTTTGAAAACAGAAAATTATTTTCAAAACAAGGAAATAATTAGGCCCAAAATGTTCCATCGTTTGGGAATTTCATGAGAAGGAAGTCTCAACCATCATTTTTGGGAGTTATTGTAAAATAGATATAACTTTTCATTTGTGAACAAATTTAGAGAAAGGTGGAAATTTTGTTATTTTATCTTTTTTTCATATTATATAACGAATGTGCAAGATCATAGAATATTATTTATCATGATAACTCGGAGACAATCCAGAGATGGACCTCTATATGGAAGACACATGAAGGATTCATTATATTGGTGTATGGATGAGAAATTACAGTTTTTTTTGTTAAAGCACATGTATTCTTCTATTAGAGATAATTACATTCGAAACACTATTGAACATTAAATATAGACACATTTTAAAGAAAATTCAAACATTTATTCATTAAGTTCTAAAAGATTAAACCTTCTAATATATCCATTCCCGTTATTGAGAGATTCAAAATTGATACGAGATGGCAGACTGCAATGCTAATGATATTAGAACAACTTGCTTGTTTGAAATTCAGTAATCCAACTTGAACATCTTTGTCTAGAATCTGGATCAAGTTTGTTGATCTCTCGGGCTAGCTCAACTAAGAAACTTGGCTCTTTGGACAGTTTATTGGATATGCATGCATGATGAGAAGCCGCAGTCCTAAAGGTTGAACTTCGTGGGGGAGTGGGAGAGGAAGAGGCCTTTCTCTATTAAGCCTTCCAAGTTTTTTGAGGAATTCTACTCTCGAAAAGCAAGCGATGAAATGGCTTCAATCTCATCTGCTTCCCAAACAACACCAGTATCTTCTTTCTCTTCATCAACCATAGTTACTGAAGGATTAGGGCGTACCTAACAAATCGAACATGAATTGTAGATACCCACGCGTATTAGGATCACAAGGTTGGACTCAAAATCTGTACACAGCAAATTCACCGGAAGAAGAGAGATATGACTTAGAGAGAAAATGGGAGTTATGTGTTTCCGTAAAGTAGTCCGTCTGAAGAGGAGTTATGCTCTATTTAATATAGTAATTCTAATTTGAAAACATAACTGCCCACTATTTGCACAACCATTTCCGCATCTGCTCAAATCTAATCTCCTTTTTGGGGAAATTACAATTTCCTTCCCACATGTTTCCTTATTTGTGCTTTTACCCCTAAAATGGGTTTTGGGTCTAATCCAACAAGGGTGGCTCATTTCCAACATCTCCCACTCACACTTGATGGATTAGGAAACGTGGGCCTTATCCTTCTCTCTTCTCTCTTTCATAATGGGTGCTTTGCCGTGACCGCATGGGCATGACGTCTTTTAGATGTTTGTACTAGAAATCTCTTTCACAGGACTAGCACAAGACAATCTTTCTTCGTGTAGCTTGAATTCGGTTATTATGCATCATATGTTCTAGATTTAACCAAAATACACTTTCACTTGACGAATCTAATCCCTCTCAAGTCAACATAAGACTTAGATCGTCTTTCTCATATGCGTGATGTCCACACTTATGAAATCACAAAGTTGATATCATAAGGGACATGTCACAGACACTAGCATAATTGTGTACTTTTCAGGGAATCTTCCTTTCGTCCATATATCATTTTGATATACGTCAACCGCTTTCCTAACATAATACCTTATATCGCATCCATCATGATAGTAGGATGTACGTTAAGGTAACAATCATTGAAGTATAACTCCATCATAATGTCAAAGTCAAAGGACATAAATAGAAATGTTAATTTCTTAGGACTCACAGCAATGAAGCGGGGATCCATTCACTTGCTTCCCTTTTTGCAGTTCTATAACACATATGGTATTAATCACATGCTACGGTGTTTCTCTTATACTATAAGAGCATACGTCATTTTTTAAACATTCTATCAACACCATACAGACTTTTAGTCTAGATGTTCCCAACATCTAAACCCAAATTCTTCTTCCTCTCATATCTTATGTGACTTCAGTATTGAAGAATTTTTTGTCTGGTAACAAGTATCATGGGAGTGGGTCCCCATGATTCGATCCATGTTTTATGCGTATATACATTGGATCTCATCTCGGCATGCTACACTATTGCCGAGGCGACATAATTTGTATTTCTTCTCTACCATATCAGCATTCCTGCTGCCTTACTGGTGAATACAAATGTCTCATCTTTGCATACTCCTCCTGAGTATTAAAGGCGGTAGCTCGTGTGAGAGAGACTACCTCATCTGCCTATACGACATACTAGACATTATATACTTGTACATAGACACATAAATCAATGATGTATAATTGCATACTTCAATCATAAATTCAATACATAGTGTCTGTAATTTTACATTTTGCGCATACCAATAGCCTTTACATGTTTCTCAAACATTTCTTTGGCTATTGGTTTAGTAAGGGGATCTGCGACCACACTTTTGGTCGATATGTGTTATACATTAATCACTTTTTGTGCTACATAATCTCTCACAAAGTTATACTTAATATCAATATGCTTAGTCTTGCTATGATATTTGGGGTCTTTTGTATAGGCTATAGCTGTAGTATTGTCACAATATATTAACGCAGGATTTGTACTTTCATTTCGAAATCCAAGGTGTTCAATAAACCTTTTTAACCATATAGCCTCTTGCACTGCCGCAGTGCAAGTCACGAACTCATCTTCCATTGAATGCAGGGCTATGCACGTTTGCTTCTTGTTACTCCAACTTATGGCGCCATTATTCAACAAGAAGGTATAACCTGAAGTTTACCTTCGTTCAACTTCATCTCCATCTACATCAGCATCGGAGTTTCCACCGAGCCGTAGATCGCTTCCTTGATAAGTCAATGCATAATATGTTGCGCCCTTTAAGTATCGCAGTATCCTTTTAACAGTTTTCCAATGTTGTTCGCAAGGATGATTGGAATCTACTCACTAGTCCAATTGCGAAGCTGATATCTGGTCTTGTACACATCATTGCATACATTAGACTTCCAACGGCACTAGCATAAGGAACTCTTTCCATTCTTTTCTTGGCTGACTCAGTCTTGGGACACATTTCAAGATTCAGGCTAACTCCAGTAGCTATCGGGTGTCTAAGGGATTGGAGTCACTCATGTTGAATCGCTCGAGAATCTTCTTAATGTAATTATCTTGTGAAAGAGATAGAACTCTCTATGAGCGATCCCTTTAGATTTTAACTCCAAGTATGTACTCTGCTTCTCCCATGTCTTTCATCTCAAAATTTGATGACAGCCTTTCTTTAACGGCTAAGATCGAATTTAGGCTATTTCTGGCTAATAGTATATCGTCTACATATAATGACAACATCATAAAGTTATTATCAAATTGCTTAACGTAGACACAGTGGTTTTCTTCAATCATTTTAAAATCATAGGAGGTTATTGCCTTGTGAAACCTCAAGTACCACTGCTTGAATGATTGTTTCAGTCCATAAATGGACCTTCTGAGCTTACAAACTTTGCTCTCTGAACCATTCTTTACGAAACCTAATGGTTGTTCCATATAGATTTCTTCATCCAAGTCTCCATTTAGAAATGCAGTTTTCACATCCATTTGATGTAACTCCAAATCTAAACTGTTCACTATTGCCAGAATTAGTCTTATGAAATTAAAACATACAACAGGCGAGAAGGTGTCCTCGTAATCGATACCTTCCTGTTGTGTATATCCCTTCGCTACCAGACATGCCTTGTACTTATCAATAGATCCATCCACTTTTCTTTTTATTTTGAGAACCCGCTTGTTCCCAATGGCCTTTCGACCTTTTGGTAGATCAACGAGTTCCCAGACTTGATTCTTTCTCATGAAATCAATCTCTTCTTCCATTGATTTCTTTCATTAAACCTTGGCAGGATATGACAAAGCTTCTTGTACAGAACGTGGCTCATCATCTCCATCTGAAGTGACCATGAGTGCTTCCCCTTCAATTGGGAAGTGCCTCTTGGGTACATTTCCCCTGTCAAACCTTCTTGTAGAAACCTCTTGTCTCTTTCATTTCTTTGTTCTCGGCCTTGGTAAAGGCCTTTCCGAGCCTTCTGATCTCCCACTCAGATCGATATATTGAGACGATTGGGGATCATTAGATCGATCTGCACTACCTTGTTCTTGTGTCTCATAAAGAGATATTGTTCGATCTATCTCTCCTCTGTCAGGAAATTCATTCTCCAAAAATACGGCATCCCTTGATTCAATTTCAGTTACTGTTCCATCTTCGTTTTCGCCAATGAAAACGTATCATTTTGATTCTTTTGAGTATCTTATAAAGATACATTCCTTTCCTCTAGGACCCAACTTCCCATACTTATGTGAACCATCATGGACGTATGCAGCCGACCCCCAGGGTCTTAAGATACTTAGATCTGGCTTGCGTTTCATCCATAACTCAAAGGGTGTGGAAGTAACTGGTTTCGAGGGTACACGATTAAGTATGAAGACTGTTGTTAATCAAGCATCACCCCAATACGAAATTGGTCAGTTTGCTTAAGCCATCATCGACCTAACCATGTCTAGAAGAGTTCTTTTTTTTTTCCTTTCAGACACTCCATTTTGTTGCAGAGTGCCAATGTAGTTAGCTGCCTAATTATCCATTTTTCTTCACAGAGTTCTTTGAACTGATCGGATAAGTATTCACGACCTCGATCAGTACGTAATACTTTAATTCTAGGTTCCATTTGATTCTTTACTTCATTCATGTATTGTCTAAAACACTCTAGTGTTTCAAATTTATATGAGATCAAATAGACGTGACCATATCATGAAAAGTCATCAGTAAAGGTAATAAAGTACCAAACTCCGTGCCTAGCCCTCACACTCATGGGACAACATATATCAGAATGGATTAAATCCAATGGATTTTCAGCTCTTATTCCTGTACCGAAAGGTTTTCTAGTTGCCTTTTCAGCTAGACAATTTTCACACAAAGCCATCTCCATGTTTGGAATTTCACCTAGTAAACCTTCTTTTGCTAGTTTAATCATTCGATTCTGACTTATGTGCCCTAGTCTAGCATGCCATATATTCATATCAACAGTTATATCGGAGGAACTAACGAAACAGTCATGCAAGTTAACACTACCAATAACATCCATTACAAAGAACTTTTCTGAGAGAAAAGATAAACCATAAAAGGTCCTGTTACTAAAAATGTTTGCAACTTTGCCATTAAAGTTCACATCAAACCCATAATTTAAAAGACATAGTACAGAAACTAAACTCCGTCGGATGTCTGGTGTATGAAGCACATCATGCAAGATTAAGGTCTTTCCACCACGCAAAGCTAGCCTGCATGTGCCTATTCCTTTGACCTCGATCTTTGCATTATTGCCAACATAAAGCTATTTGCATTGATGCGGCAACTGACAGTAATCTACAAAGGATCATCGATCCTTCGTTACATGGTTTGTTGAGCATGAATCTAAAATCCAAGAAGAAGACATGGGTTCAGTCAGAAAAGAATTACTTGAAACATAAGAAATGTGTGAATTCACATAATTCACTAGTACCTTTTCTCGATCATTCCACTCAAGGCAGTCCCTCGCGAAGTGACCCATTTTCTGACAGGCATAGCATTTGACCTTTTTCAGGTTGACTTTCTTCTTGCCGCTTTTACTTCCCTTCTTCTTGAATTGATTTCTGTCCCTTTTGAATCTAAGGACATCCTTCCTGCCTTTTCCACGAAATTTCTTGCTCCTTTTAAAGTTGGGCTTAGCATTGGAAGGGCCAGCATTTTCGGTATAATAGGCATACCCAGAAGACTTATAAGCCTCCAGGTGTTCATCCTCTAGCTCAAGGTACTTCACAACATCATCAAAAGTGATGATGTTGTCGTTATGGGTTAAGTTTACCTTCATATGTTTCCAATTATGGGGAAGTGATATGATTACAGCATGCACCTGCTGTTCATCAATCAGTGTATGTCTAGCTTCTTGGAGCTCCCTAATCATGTTTAACATGTCTTAGAGATGCTGCTTCATGGGTGTATTTCCCCGAAGCTTATACGTGTTAAACTTGATCGTCAGCCTCCTAAGTTTAGTGGTCGAAGTTCCACCAAACTTATCTTTGAGAGCCACCCACATGGCATGTGCAGTTGGATGCTTTTCATACTGGCACATTAGGTCATTCTCCATTGTGCTCAGCAGGGTAACTCTTGCAATACTGTTTTTCTTTTTCCATGCCTGGTATAACTCCAGGTTCCTTCTGTGCTGAGCTGAAGTCCCAGCTTCAGGTTCCACCAGAACGGTGGTCAGTGGCTCAAGTGCCTCCTGTTCTTCCAATATATACTGCACCTTATGGTGCTAGATGTCCCAGTTGTCACTATTCAGCTTGTCACCATTATTCAACTTGACAATTATGCTTTTTGTTGTCATTTCCAAGTCTGAGGTAACAATGCATTTTATCAACAAATGATTATATAGTTGAGTTTTTAACGATTATGTAGCACAACGCAATATACAATGTCTTATATTATTCTTGACAAGAAGATAATTTCATCGCTAGATCTGTGATCAGGAGAATTCGTTTATACCTCCCATCACACAAACACTAGTAACTACATTATTTTCTTTCAAGAATTTTATATATAAGCACTTCTTAAATCGTTAACTTTTAGAAGTCTCATTTTCTAAAAGCTCCCACTTATCAAAAGGTGTATGATAGTGACATATCATGTGAAGTATAATAACCATTTGATAATGATTCACATAAACTAAACGTGTCATATTTCACAATATATTAAGGCTTAACAATACACCACATCATATTCTGAACACATTAATAAAACATAGAGGGAAAACACACAAATCTAAAGTACAATACATCTTTAGATATTTGCAATACAATAGTCGACGATTTGTTTCCTCAGTCTTCTAAAGTATTGGTTTTTGTTCAGCATAAATCTTGTTGTTCTCTTTATTGCATCGATCCAAAAGGTTGTTAATGTGAATGTGCATGTATCTCTAACTGCTGCACGATACTTCATCATGACATTCACATAGAATTGTGCAGTTTTATTGTTTGTTATGCTGTTGACATAGTTAGCAATGATTCCATATATGATCTTTATATTTCTAGCTTTGGCCATTCTCATTACATCATATTCAGCTATGGTCGCAGCCATGGCGGGGGAGAAAGGTTGGTCTACCTCCTCATCATTACTTTGAAGTTTTGAATTGAATGAGAATGAGGACTTGGGACCTAGGTCGGAGTGGACCTCTTGAGGCTCTTGTTGACCTCCCTCAAGGTTCTGATCAGGACCCCCTTCTGGATCCTCTCAGGGTCTTCCCCATGTTCCTCTTGAGGATCTTCCTCAGGGTCCTCTTCAAGATCATCCTGTGGATCTCCTTAAGGTTCCTCCTCGGGATCCTCTTCTTCTGGGTCTTTCTCAAAATCCTTCTCTAATTCTTGTTCAGGATCCTCATTAGGAATATGTTCATCCATATATTCAAAGTAAACTAATCCGTAAGACAGTGTTTCAGTGCTTTCTGAAATTACTTGCTCCATTGATTTTCCTAAAAAAAGATGAATTTAAAATTATTATTTTGGAAAAAATTTAAAGAAATCTTTAAGTAAGCACTGATTTTCTTTAAAAAAACAGATCCTGAATTACCTTTAAAATAGGCAAATAGCATATCAAAATGAAGATATTGAATTTTAGGATTTTTAGAAACAGACCGCGTCTCATTTGGAGGTCAGACGCTCCTGCATGCCCCTCGAGAAGATTAAATCTTGAAAAATTCGAAAAATAGGACGAAACCCACTCTCGGGTGGTGGTGCATGTCATCCACGCACCGCAGTGGAGCTTTCGTATCATGACATGCGCCAGACCACCATTCTCCATGCGCCGTCGTGGTTCTGATGAAGTAGTCTACGTATCTCAAGATCTCGCCATGTGGCCACACACGCCACGTGGTGGTTTCCCTTTATTATCCTCTTTTTTTAAAATATTAATAGTTTATTGTTGTTTTGCTTTGCAGAAAGAACTATTTGGCTCACTTGGCAATGCACGAGCGCTTTCACTTCCGGGTCGTAGGTTCGATCCTTCCAAGGCACTTCTTTTATTTTTTCGTTGGGCCTCTCTAGCCCAACTCCTTTTTTTTATTTTTTTGGCGTTGGGCCTCTCTATCTCAGCCCTTTTTTTAAATTTTTTATAGGATTGGGCCTGACTGTGGCCCAAACACCTGCGCCTAACAATTTTTTTTGCGATTTGGGCCTTGCTTTGGCCCAATCCGTCAATAATTTTTTTGTTTTTAAAGCCAAAACGTACCGTTTTGGGCTACTTCCAGCGGATTCCTAGGGCCCGACCCCTCACGTGACCCGGTTGCGCCTCCACTGTTCAGCCAGTTTTTTTTTAAATTTTTCAAGGCGGTTACTGTTCATCGTCTTCTTCCTACCCGACAACCCATTTGCTTCTCTCCTTCATAACTTTGTCGTCCAATGTCCGTTTTACATGTTCTTGGTGTCCATTTCTTAGTTTCGACGAGATCTGCACAATAGGAGCACTTTTGGAGCCTAATTCCTTCTCTCTTTCTGGAAAAATGTGACTGAATTCGTAACACGTTTTCCTCCGTAACTCCGTCGTCCGGTGTCCGTTTTTCGCGTTCTTGGTCTCCACGTTCTCGTCTTGAAGAGATCTACACTATGGACATGTTTTCTAATCCTAAAACGCGTGTTTTTTGAGGACCCAGACATAAACTAGCAACTTCATTTGATGACCAAATATGCCTAAAGTTAGACTTTTTCCGATAGACCACGAAAAGTGCATTTTTATTTTCTATTCGATTCGTACTTTGTGGAATATTGTAAAGTACGCACCTTTGTATCATCCACTTACTTTATCATTATGTCTAGCATTAATTTAAAAATCCGGAGAGAAATGCAAAGGTCAAATAAGAAGGCGCCATTAGAATGAAGGTATATGCTTGAATGGAGGGAACTAGGATGGGATCTAACGAAATGAGGAGCTAAAGGGCGAAATATAATTGCAGTATAATCCGTAATAGAATTGAGTCTGCTAATTCAACAACCGTGGCATGACTGAAGAATTCATTCATTTCATGTGCTTCTTTCTAGCTTTTCTATTCCATCGTATTCTCAAGTGCATGGAGAATAGACCATTAACTTTGAAACCCTCTTAGATTATCTCAAACATTCATTGATGAACAGAAGTGAAAGAATAGCGAGTTTACAGTACTTGAGTATCAAACCAAGTTGATGTGTAAGAGTTGCGACTTGTATTGCAACTTGTATTGCACCATCATGATGGGGGCTTATACAGCCACAACTTCAGAGCTATAGAGGCAACACAATGTGTCAACCCTCATCAATGTTGGATATAACTAAACGAGAGTCTTCAATCTTGTACGTTTGATCTTTTAGTTGCAATAATACATTCTCCAAGATCGAACAAACACTAGATGACTCCTTATGTGAGTGATCAAAGGCCTTAAACTCGTGAATTAAACCATTCACTTGTATCCAACTGCATCCTGAAGTTTTCTCTACTCCTTTTCCTTTCATGAGCTTTCTTACCTGCGCAACTGCTTTCCATTTTTGAAACATCGAGTAAAAGTTTGCCAGGAGTGCATACGCACCACCATGATTTGGATGCAGATTGATCAAATAATTTCCTACATGTTCACCCAACTCAAAATCTTTGTGAATCATGCAGGCACCAAATAAAGCTCCCAATACACCAGCATTTGGCTTCATTGGCATCTCATCAATTATTCGCTTTGCATCTTCCAAATACCCCGCTCTCCCAAGTAGATCCACCATGCAACCATAATGGTCCATGTTAGGCTCCATGTCATAATCATGTCTTATCATTTTAAAGAACCTTTTCCCCTCATCTACTAATCCTCCATGAGAGCACGCGCTGAGAACAGCAATAAAGGTAACTTCATTGGGTTGAACTCCGCTCCTTATCATGCATGAGAATAGCTCCAATGACTTCAAGGCATACCCATGAACAGCCAACCCATTTATTATTGCTGTCCAAGTGTACACATCCTTTACTTCCGCTGGTAACTTTTGAAATAACGATGACGCCTCATCAATGCACCCACATTTTGCATACATGTCTACCAAAGCTGTGCATAAAACTGAACTTAGGTGTAACTTATTTCTGTCTATATATTGGTGAATAAACCTTCCTTGCTCCACTCCCCCTATGTGCGCACAAGCATGAAGAGCAGCTGTAAGCGTAAATTGATTAGGTGTGATATTACGTGACAGCATGTCTTGGAAGACACGAAGCGCGTCTTTATACCTCTTGAGTTGCACATAACCATTTATTAGTGCAGTCCAAGAAACTACATTCCTGTGAGGCATTTCATCGAACACTTTGCGGGCGTCGTCCCAATGACCGCATTTCATATACATATCTGTAAGAGCGCTGCAAATATAAGCATCCAATTGAACTCGCCCACCGACAATATAAAAACCGTGAATCCATCTTCCGAAATAATCATCACCCAATAAAGCAGCCGCACGAAGAATGCTAACTACGACAACCCCATCAGTTCTGGCCATACCAGTTGATCTCATCTTCATAAAACACTTCAATGCCTCTCCTGGACAACCATTTTTTACATGCCCATCAATCAACGCCGTCCAGGAAACAACATCCTGCAACGAACCTTCATCAAACACTCGGGATGCACAGTCCATAAACCCAGAAATAGCAAAAGCAGAAATCAAAGCATTTCGGACAAAAAGATCAAAATGTAACCCGAATTTAAGAATTTGAGCATAAAGCAGATGTGGGTCATGAATATTAGACTTGGAGAACGTCTTAAGAAGCAAAGGGAAGGTGTGCTTATCCGGATGTAAGCCATTTT
>JANTPZ010083444.1:0-14615 GCA_025593235.1 Vachellia pachyceras | reverse complement strand
GGGTTTTGGTTGTTGATTTTTCTTACCATTCATATGCAGGTGATTTGCCATGGACTAACTATCTGTGGGATTATAGAGCTCCCTTATAGGCTTGGAGTTAAAAATGTGTACAGAAGCATGCTTCAGATTTAATAAAAGAGATATAACGATGCAGTAATGGAAAAGTTTGTCTCTGTTACATAGTCATGCAGTTGAATGGGAAATTTGTTTGTGATTCATGGGCGTTTAAGCAGAACCATTAATACATTGTCAAAGATAGGTTGTGATGGGGGAAGCTGCGTTGAGGAAATTATATGTCTGTCAGTGATGTTACGTGTCTTCAGTTCTCTGCTAATTATGCCTTTAGTCTGTCTGCGTACGTGTGGTCCTGGAGCTCACTAACCCAGGGGGCAACCAAGGGCTGGATCTATTAAATTTTATGCCTTGCCAGAGCCCATATGATTTTGAAGGTTTTGCCTCAATTCTTGGTTAGGGTAGTTTTAATATTGTACGATAAAAAGTGGTCCTCAATACAGTTTTAGACTTATCATGCATGCTAAAATTATGATCATGTCATTAAACTTGGAAAGCTGAATGATTCAGATCGTTATAAAACGTTCTTCATTTCATGGGATGGGGCTGGTCAATTTGGATGTCTTTGAGGATTTGGGACCTATCACTTTGTTATGTAGTTCAAAAGATAAATCGTCTTATAGGCTGTTTTTTTTTTATTGAGCCCAACCGCGCTCTCCGCTCAAATGATGATTGTCATGTCTTTGTGAAGTGGTAAAACAATTGGGTCGTTTATGTAATGTGCATGCACTCATGACCATGCTGATGTGCTTGTTAATTTTCTTGTTTTTTTGAAAGAGCGTTTATTTTATACTCATGTTTTTTTTTCTAAGAAGTTGTTTTTCTATTTTAGGTTTGATAGCAAGAAATTTTGCAGAGATTGTAGGAGAAATGTTATTCGAGAATTCAAGGAACTCAGAGAACTGAAGCGCATACGTAGAGAACCTCGATGCACTAATTGGTTTTGTGCTGCTGACACAACATTTCAGTATGAGGTCTTGTTTCCATGTTTCTATGCTGTAAAATTGTTTCGATTGAGATTCATACGGAATAGTATGCAGTAATGTTGTAATAATGATATCTGTAACTGATCTGCCAATGCATATAGAGCAAATGTTGTTTTATTTAAGCAATAATTTATCGGTTTGTGCTGCCTGCCAGATATCTGATGAATCAATTCAAGCTGATTGGCGACAGACATTTGCTGATACACTGGGATCATACCATCACTTTGAGTGGGCTGTTGGGACAAGTGAAGGAAAATCTGACATTTTGGAGTTTGAAAATGTTGGGATGAATAGATGCGTTCAAGTCAACGGCCTAGATCTTTGTGGTCTGAGTGCATGCTTCATCACTCTCCGAGCTTGGAAGCTAGATGGACGATGTACTGAACTTTCTGTCAAAGCTAATGCATTGAAGGGTCAACGATGTGTACATTGCAGGCTAATAGGAGAAGGTTATGTTACAATCATGAAAGGGGAAAGCATAAGAAAATTCTTTGAGCATGCTGAGGAGGCAGAGGAAGAAGAGGCAAGTTCAGTAAATAAATTTCATTTCTATTGTCCATAATTCATGTTTGTGTTTATTTTCAAAACATTTGGGAAATTCAGTAACAAAAAGTTTCATTTATTATGTAATTTATGTTTATAGGATGATGATCCGTTAGACAAGGATGGAAAGGAGCTTGATGGAGAATGCTCCCGTCCCAAAAAGCATGCAAAGAGCCCGGAACTCGCCCGGGAATTTCTTTTAGATGCTGCTAATGTTATTTTTAAAGAACAGGCATGATAAGATCTTACTTAAAAGTCTATTATGATGTTCCCCTTCTAGGGATATTTATATTTCTTCCTTTGAGTTCTTTGCATCATAATTTTAAATGGTTTATATGGCATGCATGCAAAGTTGGAAAACAAAGTAGTTGGTGTTGCATGGAAGGGACGTCAATTGGATATAATCGATGGAATTTATAATGTAGGGCAATGACAAACAAGTGAAAAGTGCATGCCATTCCATTCCTAATTTTACAGGTTTAGAGTGTCAGTCATATCATCCTCTTTCCAAATTTTAATCTGATCGATTAACGCCTTTTGCAAAACTGGATAATTTATACAGACAAAAGAGGTGCAAAGGGGCCAACTTTATCCATCTTTGGGTTCTTTTTGTCTAACTATTGTAGATAACATGGATTCTTGGATCTAGGGTTCAAAAATAACATGGATTGTTGGATCTAGGGTTCAAAACCTGGAGCATGCTCCAATTATTTAATGATAGGCTCAGCTAAAGTATGTTCGTGACATTTGAATTCTGTTGCTATCCTTAACTTTATGTTTGTGAACTGCTGACCATGTTATTTTATCAGGTTGAAAAGGCTTTCAGAGAAGGAACAGCTCGGCAAAATGCACACAGCATCTTTGTTTGTCTTGTACTAAAACTTCTAGAGGAACGTGTTAATGTAGCATGCAAAGAAATTATTACATTAGAAAAACAGGTATTATTAAAAAAAATAAAGGTCCAAAAAGGAAAGCAGAGTTCTTCAATTTTGGGATAAAAATTTTGATTCTAAAATCCTAAATCTCATCCAAGTGATTTTTCATGCAGATGAAACTTCTTGAAGAAGAAGAAAGGGAAAAGCGTGAAGAAGAAGAACGAAAGGAGAGGAAAAAGGCTAAAGAAAGGGAGAAGAAACTTAGGAGAAAATTAAAAGGAAAGGAGAAAGACAAAGAGAAAAAAGATTCTGAATCTAATAATGTTTTTGACTCGGCTGAATTTTCAAAGGAAGAATTCTCTGTAATTGCTGATTTGGAGGAAATTAGTCCCAGTAACTGCAGGGATTCAGCTATTGAAACAGGTTGTGCTAACATACTGGGGGATGGATCTACTAACATCGAAGAGGAAGAAATATATGGTGAATGTAATGCTTTGACATTGCAGGATCACTCTTATAATGAATTTTATGGAGAAATCATCAATACAAACAATGATACAGGTGCTTTCCCAGTTGAGCAATCAAGGCTTTCTCGTCGTAGATTAAGATATAGGAAAGATTTTCAACTGGATGTGCCAATGAAGTGGCCTGACAGAAGACATTATGCGGTTATTTCAGAAAGTGGTGCAAAGTTTGGCAGATCTGAGACAAGACATTATGGTGATGCTTCTGTGGTTTCATCTCGGGGATTCAATGGATCAAATAGGAAGTCGAGAGTAAATGTTTCAAATTTCAATGGTCGACATGGAGGTCCTAAGTATAAGGAGAAACTCCATTGTCACAACCACCACATGACTGATAAATGTGACTTCCATTCTTGCAGTTGTAATGTGAATAGCGAATATAGGATAAGAGTCGATCAACGTTCTCCAATGAGTAGAGTTAGCCAGGAGAAGAGGCCTACGCTTAAGTCTGAATCTGTAATGAATCTGTCTAAGCAGTCTTATTATGGTAGCAAGCATAACCAAGTAGACCTTATGCATGATAATTGTGGAAGACCAAGAAGCAAAATCGCCTCAGGTAACCATGCCAGTAGGGATTTGCTTCAATCAAAGAAAGTTTGGGAGCCTATGGAATCAAAGAAGTATCCTCGTAGCAATTCAGATTCAGACGCTACATTGAGTTATGTTAATTTAAATGTTCAAAGAGGTCAGTCTGATAGTATGATCAGATCGTCTTCTTACGAAGCTGGTGATTCAGGCAAAGTTGATCGTGTGGACGGCGATTTGAAGGGATCAAGTCGAATGGATCAAGGCTATCAGGATCTTGCTCAAGAAGCAGAGGGTTTGTGCAGTTCCACAAAGGTCGCTTCTGAGGAAACTGGATTACGTCCAACCAGGGCCTCTGTCTTGAAAGATTCATCTTATCCCTGTCAAGGCAGCACTACTAATTCTGATAACTGCTCATCATGCCTAAGCGAGGGAGACAATAACACAACCTCTTCAAACCAGGAAAATACAGAATCTTCAACCACATCTGATTCGGAGGATGCTAGCCAACAATCTGAAGGAAGAGAAAGTTCAGCACACATTGAAAATGGCTTGTCCGACTGTTTCAAAGTTGCAGTGGGGGGAAATCAGAATTCATATGGTGAGGGTTTGGAAAGCAGGCTACCAATTGGCCCATCCTTGGATGGAGCAGGAAGTGATGGATTATGTGACCCTGTGATAGAAATTTCCCACAATTTGGACAAGGGTTTTTTGACCACGAACTTGTGTTCTCAACCTCAAAGCATGCTTCCCCCGGTGCCTAACCACAATATGCAATTTCCAGTCTTCCAAGCTCCATCGACAATGGGTTTTTACCATCAAAATCATGTATCTCGGCCAACAGCCTCCACAAATGAGTTGATTCCCTTTCCACACCAAAATCACTATCTGTATGATGGCCCTCTTGGGTATGGCATAAATGAGGACCCGCGCTTCTGCTTGCAGTATGGTGCCCTTCAGCAAACAATGCCCCTATTCAACCATACCACTATTCCAGTGTATGAGCCAGTCGCTAATGTGAAAGGCTTAAAACTAGAGGAACGAACTCAAATTTCTAAGCCAGCTTCAATCCAAGAGCATGTTGATGGAATTGGATCTGCAGCAGAGAGGGTTGTTTCAACTGGAGCGAACTCTGAAAAGCCAGCGTTGAATGGGGAGGTTAGACATGATAACTCAGCCAATTCGACAGGGAACAACAGTGGCTTTTCGTTGTTTCATTTCGGAGGGCCCGTAGCTCTTTCAGCAGGCTGTGAATTATCTTCAGCGTCTTCAAATTGTGAAGCTGTTGGGAATTTCTGTTCCAAAACTTTGGCAGATCACGTCCAGAACGATCATTCTTGCAATAAAAAGGAGACCACCAACATGGAGGAATACAACTTGTTTGCGTCAAGCAATAGATTAAGGTTTTCGATTTTCTAAATGAGGAATAAGACGGCTGTTATGTTTAGTCAATATCTTCATCTATGGGGATGGAGGTTTGACTATTTTGTAATCGGCGAGTAATCAAGAGTCTTGCATTTTTCCAGTTTTACTTTTAGTTTGATGAGTTTGTATCCTAGCTATTTCGTTGATGTAGAGAAAAATTGAGAGTGCCGGTATTTCTGAAGGTCTTTGAGTTTGTGTGAGGTCAACCTTTTTTAAGCAGTAACGAGGCGTTCGTTCATGGCAATCTTTTACCTTCTGTCAAGCTGGAATCAAAACCGAATGATAATGAAGGCTTTATTGGGTCTTTTCTATAGTTTAAAGTGGTACATTGCTTGACTCGGGTCTGGCTACATATTAAATTATAATAACTGACTTTGTCAATAACCTTTAGGATTCATACTGCCTTGAATTTGAACTGTAAAACTAAATCTAACCACTGCATACGATGCGATAGAGGACACAAATCTTAATAGCAGGTGTTTGACCAAACACTGACCCCAACGTTGTCCCATCATAAACGATTCAAAATCGCAACTAGGAACAAAAATTTCATAAAGTTAATAACCTCATACACTACTTTTTTTGTGGAAAAAATCCAGATCAAGTCACTAGCAGAAATCCAGAGGGCAAAAGACCTACCCCCGAAAGTAAGGCCAGATATAAACTTCCTGGTGCACTAGGACCAGATAGAGTTTTAAATCTAAGATGAAGCCTGACGACTGACATACAAAAACGAAAAATGGAATCGTTCATAACAAGTTTCCATTCGATATGCAGGGTAGCAATAAAAACCAAAAATCAGACAGGTCCAACCAAAGTTAATTGAAATGTTGGAAAATGAACCTGTGATAAACTTGAGTAAATATCCACTTTAGTTTTTATGCTGCCGACCTGCTCAAAACAGCCAAATAAAGGCCAGGTTCATCCACGAATTCAGTCACATTATACGAATGAGCAACAGCAACTCTTTGTAAAGTTGTTTTATCAGGCAGGTCAGAAACTATTACTTCTGGGTGCTCTTGCCGTTGCTTTTTTAGTACTTCTCTACCTTGAGGATGACTGATAACCACCCTTCCACCTGAAGAAGAAGTCCCAAGTCAGTGAACAGTCTTAACGAAAAATTAAGATAAAATAACAAAAGTGATCTCCCAAAATAATAAACTAACATAAACACAGCACACCAACCCCCCTCCCTCCCTCCCTCCCTCCAAAACTACATGTTTATCTCAGATTTAAGATCCAGGTTGTGTGAAGAGATGATGAAATACAATGGTGGCTCAGTTCATACTTGTGCAAGTTCACAAGATTATAAATAAGTGAAGCTACATTTGGTTTATTATTTGCTACCGTAAAAGTTGGAGATACGAAAGAAGAAAGAGGAACAGCTCATTAATTAAACAGTGATGGACAACTAACCTGGTGAACATTTTTTAGCAAGAGAACCCAGAATCTCGTCTAGTTTGAAGGGCAGAGCAGGTAGGAAATAAAGAAACACGACATCTAAGGGAGCCCATTTCTCTGGCACATATATAATTTCTCCTCGCCAACACTTGACCAGGTCATATTTCTCTTTAATACCAGCTAACATCAAAAGTGAATCATGGACAACAAGCAGAAATTTGCATGGAGAATCAACCAAGCGATCCACAAATTCTTCGGAACTAATCGAAACCAATACCCTTGAAGTTTCTTCAATCTTTCCAGCAGAAATAATGCGGTCAAGATTGCGATTGAATTCTTCCTCGGGACTGGAGTTATCAGAATCAAGTACGGACCAATCCTTCTCCATAAGTTCTTCAAAGTTAATAACAGACACAGCTCCCTCAGGGAAAGAAATTGGAGCATCAAAATTTGAGCCAGAAGCATGAAGTAAAACCGGCTTACTGAGCGAAGATGTAAGAGAAGTAGAAAACATACTGAGACCATTGCAACTGAGATGGTGAATATGTTGACATTTGACATGAAGACGGGGGTGGGTCTTGAATATTGGCGGACGGCAGACGCAACGGGAGAGAGAAGGAAGATAACTAGAAAACATACTGAGATTAGAGATAGTTTTACTTGCCAAAATAGACTCCAAAGCTCGCACTATGCGTCACGATGGCGGACGGCAGACGCTACGAGAGAGAGAGGGAAGAGGATGAAACGACATGAATTGGACTTCCCCACACCCCGCATAAGATAAAAAGTGTGGCTAAAATTACTACATATGACACATGGGGAAAAATTATAGTAAAGTACCCCGTATTTCCTATTTTCCCCACTTGCTCTCTTTTCTAATTTCTTTTACCTTTTCCTTTCTTCCCTTTTTCGTTTTTATCTTGTATTGTAATTTATTTTATTTTAATAAATTATATTTGAGTAAAAACATATTACTCAAATAAACACATAATGATTTCCCAATTATAATAACATTAATTATTTTTATTAATATTCAAAATTTTTAAATAAAAAAAAATTTGAGATGTTACATTTGATACTGTACCCGTTTGAGAAAGTGGTAGAGAAGTACTTTTACACAAGTCGAGGTAAATATATGAAGAATATTATCTTGATTTGCGAGAAGACACCGTTGAACATGCTTTTGGAAAAGGTAAAAGTTTTGCCAAACATGTACACTACTATGTTAAGTAGTAATGCAAGCACATGACTCAATGGTACAAAATATTATTGAATATTGATAGAAATTCCCTGTCAAAGAATAGCATATATGTTGGACAGTTGAAGGATTGTCAATAATGTGTTTGTTTGGAAACATTGAACTCTCACCTAAAAATACGTTCAACAGTATTTTTTCGTAAAACGAGATAATCTCCTCCACATATTTACTTCGACTTGCGTAAAAGTACTTCTCTACCACTTTTCCAAACGGACCTAATGTTTTGCAGTAATCATTATTTTCGCATGTGCCTATTTTACCACTCAACAATGGGACATAATTTATATCTTAAAACACCCTGTGAATTAATAAAGTATTTATATCTCAACAACGGTTTATGTGATGTAAAACCAGCATCAACGACTTCGAGTAATGTAAGGTATACATACGTAACTAAAAAAAATGTGGTCTGTACGGCTTTCTACTCTTCTCTATATGCAAATATCAGTAGACAGTATAAATTTGAATAACTACACTGAACAGAGGGAGCTAAACATTTATATAGGGGGTGTTTGGGAAAGCTTCTCAACATCCCAAAAGCACGTTCAACAGTGTTTTCCGTAAAACGAGATAATCTCCTTCACACATTTACCTCGTAAATGGTAAAAGTACTTATCCACAATTTTACCAAACGGATCAATAATAATCGGTTATTAGTGTATTGATGGTCAAATAAACTTAAGAGAGCATTCAATCTTGACTAATTAATTCATTTACATCCATTTATTAATGACCACGCTCTTTATTGTGAGCGTGAGCATTAATTAATCGGTTGGCCTTTTGCTAATTACACTTCTTCAATGCGTCCAATGGTCTCATTTCATGTACTTTGATGAATGCAATAACCACTTCGTTCGGAGAGAGGGGGACACAAAAAGATGGAATCATATGTAGTTTGGAGTAACCTTTTTAAAATTTAAACAGACGTTAACAGTGTTTTTCGTAAAATATAATTTCTTTAACATATTTACATCAGTTTACGTAAAAGCACTATTCTACCGCGTTACCAAACGGGTACGTTAACTTAATCGAGGGTTGTTATGTTTTTTTTAGCTGGGTTTAACATCCAAAAAAAACATAGTATCTAGTCAGTTAAATATCTGGTAGGTTGTTTCTAGAATGATTATTTGATTATCTATAATACAAGCCATTTATTTGTCAATTTTATTAATGTAATTATTGATTATGGCATTATAGAGCCATAATGCATCTCTCTTTTCTAATTCAAACCTTTGTTCAATACGAGCATAGATGAAAACTTTTTTTTTAATGTAGGATAAATTCAACGAATTAATTGTTATTTTTTGTTTCTAGTAATTTGTCGTGTTGGAATTAATTTATACCATGGGTTGAAGTGAGTGCATAATCAATATGAATAATGGAATTTGACTTTTCTATATATTTAATGTCACTACTACAAAAAAAAAACATCTCCAACAATTAAATGGGGATCATTGAATGTGATTATTTATCAGCTGCCCCACTTAATGTGCCTCTTCATTGTTATAATCTTAGCATAACCATGGTTAAGTAATATAAGCCCAGAAAAAAAACTTAAAAGGTTAAGTAATATAACCACATTTTTTGAGAACTCAAAAAAAAATGGCACACAGTACTTCCGGTGAGGGCTTGTCGTTGGAGGGTGGCGAGGCTAAGAAGCTTTTCAAGTGCCCGCTGTGCCACCTGAGTTTCAGGTCCATGAATGCGGTGGGGGGTCACCAGAATGCACACAGGCGACAGCGAAACGGAATGAAAAGGTTCATAATCTCGAAGAAGAAGAAGAAGAAGATGTGTTACGAGTTCTTGCCATTGAAGCAGGGGAACGCAGGCATATATGGCTATGGACGTGCCTTCCAGAACCCTCTCCAACGTCTCTTCATGATGCCCACTTCATTTGCTGCACTTTGCGTCCCATCTCATGCATCAATCCCATACACCTGCGAATTGGACCTCTCTCTCAAACTCTGACCATTCTTCATCTATGGATCTCTGGTTGTTGTTTCCTGTTCAGTTCACTTTGGTGCAGACAGTTGTGTTGTGGAGCTCAAAACTGATGGCAGCGTTTTTCACCTTCTAAGACTAGTAAAAATCAAACAAAAGAGTTCCTTTTTCACATTTCTTACTTTATCAATAATATGAAATTTACTATTTAGATTTTGGAGTTTTCGATCTTGTATGATGTGACTACATGAATGTGTGATGGGATTTATTTTTTTATTCGTCACCAGTTTAAACATGTGACTTACTATCTTGTCTGGTTCAATCACCTGTCGAAGTTCTTGCACCGAACCAAATAAGGCATAATTCTCTAATAAATTAGCAAATAACTTTGTGCCCTTGACTGGGGAGAAAACGAATAATTCTTCCTTAAAATGACTAATAACAATTATTTTGAAAACAAAAAACCAGAAAATTTCTAAGTTGAGACAATTATTTAAAAAGGAATTTAGAAGTTAATACTTTTAAATTCAGTATTTGATGGTAATTATTTTTAGGACCATACTCATTGTTTCATGTAAAACATTAAAATGTTTACGTATGATTGAAAAACTTTATGTGATAGATACAAAGAACGCCACCTAAATTTTCTCCTTATTTTTATTACAATAAAATATTAAAATGTTTTAAAGGTGGATATATGATCGTCGAAACCCTTCCTCTCATCGTTTCATGTTGGGCCACAAATGAATCAAGTAAAGCTTAACAATGGGCCGCGCAGCTACTTTGGACCCTTTTCATTCGAGCCCTCCTTTATCATATAGAGAGGACCTTCGATCCTTATTTCTAATTGCCAGTTTTGTCCCTGTTTGGGAATCCCTTTTTCCAACAGAAACGTAAGTCAAAACAAAAAAAATCTTGAAATCCGTAAAAAAATATATCAAAATCGTAAAAATATATTGAAATCCGTAAAATCATTTCAGAATCCGTAAACTCATTTCTCGTAACGGATTCCCAAACACACTTTATCCAATTAAGCATGGGGCATTGGGACAACTTGTTTGAGATGGAAGTTCAAAATGAATAAGAAAATTGTTTCAAATTAATTGCAAACACGTTTGTTCAAATTCATGCTTACAGAAGTACAGATAATAAAGCCTCTCATGGGAATGCTACCATCAAGCAAAAACCTTACAAGTCCTTAATCTCTTCAACTTTAGTAATTAGTTTTTGGAATATGATTCTCTAAATGAGTCATACTCGTTTCAAAGTGTTCACAAGACTTATGAAGATGGAATCTAGGACGGTTAATGCAGGCTCAACCCGCCAAGTATAGGCAGGCAGCCCGCTACGCCAACCCACCCTATTTTTTTATTTCATAAACAATATATTATTTTTTTTACTTATATATATATGTTTTTTATCATTTTCATATCAATATTTTTTTAAAGTATGATAAACAATACTTAATACATTTAAAAATAGTACAAAGTATTTTATTTTTTTATATCAATTTTTTATAATACTATATTTAAAATCATAACAAAATATTAATACTTATATTTTTTGAAAATTTGAAAAAATGTCATTATTAAAAATTTATTGGTGAAAAAAAATTATATGATTATATAATCTTATAAAAAAAAAGAAATTTAATTTTAAAAATATATATGGTGGTGGGTTGGCCAGCTCGGGCATAATTATTGCCCATCAACCTGCAACCGACGGGCTAACATGTTTTCCCCACCCTTGGAGTCTACAGATAATAAAACTTATACAGGCAATTGCTAAGTTGAAAGGAACAGGAGCAGTTGTGTGGCCTACCTGTTAAACGAGTTGTTACGTTGATCGTGACGGAACAAACTACAATACGTTCTTCGTTATTTTCGATAATAAAACCAATTTTCATTATATTTGTATAGTTTATATATACTTGATTGCTTGTCTTGCTAAATAAAAATCGCGATTAAGGTCCCAAGAATAAAATCTTCATAAAAAATGATGAGCCGCATGTGGGGATTAATGACAGTTTTAAAGCGTATTTATTAGCCATCAAATCATAACCAAGAAATATGATGTGTGTGACACCATCCATAATTGTGCTATATAATTGATTTCCCCAATTAAGCCCTAAGCCATAAGAAACTTTATCAGATGTTTTATCCAACAGTAAAATAGTTTAATCGGCTGCTCTTCTCTGTCATGACCCATATTGCTTCTGAAAATTTTCACCCAAACATATATGTGAATGGAAAGACTTGCACTCATTGTTCATTGGACTTGAAGGAAATATGAGTTCAGTGGTGGGGTTGTGCAGCTGATATATGGAAATCCACTATTTGGGTCACTGATTTGTTAGAACTTCCCATCAAAACCTTAATATGGATAACGTTGTTACCTTAAAAACCCTTAACAGTTCTTTTTAAGAGAACGGAATTGTCCTATGGCAAAGATCCATATCGCCATCATCATCAAAAACCTACCCCGTATTATGTTAACTTGATTCTTGACCTGTAACTAAATGGCCCATACAATGAAATTATGATAATCATGATCGCTGATGAGCTGCCACTTGGGCATAGCCATGCCCACATTTTTTAACTAATTAAATAGAATACACAAAACAAAAATGTGGTGACGGATTTCAACATAAAGCTAATTAGCTACTTCCATACAAATCGTGATTTTAGTAGTTTTCAACATAAAACCAAACACACACTAACCGGTTATAAATGCTCCCTTACTGGTTCGTATAGCTGGTTTAACCTTCAATTGAGAATATATATATATATATATATGGAAGAAAAGAAATCATGCAGGTTATGCTTTTGTGGGGGTATGAACTATGAATGGATGCTTATAGCTTCATAACATTTCACAACTACTTCCCCATGGAAGGGGTACTACACTAATAATTTTTTAATATTATAGAAAAGTCCAAGTGAGTTGATGTGTGGAGGAAATTAAATCAAAGCAGAAGCAGAAGGATATAAAAAAGACAAGGCATTATGTTCTGCTTCTACAGGTCCACGATAATACATACACATCAACATATTATAACTCTCCCCATCTCACTTATAATTATCATACAGAGAAACAGTACTCTCTAGTGTCAACATCTTAAATTATGGGTATGGACCTATTTGTCAGAGACTCAAGTAAATGAAGGTAACATTATTCATGTGAACGTCCCTAACTTACAACTACCATAATTCAGACACTATTCTGTGCCACTATTAATGCGAAACTCAAAGAGGTACCATTGTGAATAAGCCTCCCCCCATCTCTCTCTCACACATGATTGTCTGTCACAATAAGCGACAATTTAATTATGAGAGTTACTTCTTACTTCTTATGGTAACAACACTGTAAATTTTCACGGAATTAAAATAACCCTTCCCTTTAAGAACATATCAACATCAAAGTCCAGACGTAGGAATTGATTATTCCTGTTTTAGCTGTTCATTCACTTGTGTGCTTTTACATGCATGTCCAGCTCCGTTCAATCTTATAATTCCAAGTGTATATTGAAGATTTATAAAGAATTTCAAAAATTTTCAAATCAATGTATAAGTTTAAGGGGACTCATTTCCAATAGGCTATAGTCTTCTGGAATGAGATCTCTCTCCCTTTAAACTTATTATCGTTATATTAGAGCTTTCATTGAGAGGTTGATATTCAAGAAATAGGGCTATCCACTGTATGGAGCCGTCAACTCAAAGGGCGGCATTGTTAGGAGTTCCATCTCCATAATAGGCTAGTCTAGTATGATCAGTTCCCTGTATATGTGTATACCTTTAGACTTGTGATAGTTGCATTTGACAGTTGCTTTCTAAATATCAGTCTTCAAATTAATGGAGAGACAATAGGTATAGTTAATGGCTTAGCTTTAGGTTCGTCGAAGCCATATATTGTGTTCTTTTCTCTTCGTCACCAATTTCATCATGAATAAAATCAAGGCACAGGAACCCCAAATATATATCAACATGAAAGAGAAACAACCGTTCGTTATTCATCGTTGCGAATCCATTACAATCCAGAGAAAACGATATGATAGGGACTTGGGTGGATGATTAAGAACTAGCTAGCTAGTAAATCCTGACAATAGAGGCTTTACAATATTTTCATGAAATTAATGGCAATTGTTACAGATCCTTTCTCCATTACAACAGTGAAAGGTATTTGATACAATACTGTCATTTCGTGTTTAGAATCTCTTGTGGTGGAATTTGGAAAATCTTTGAAAAGGAGAGAGAGGGACGGAAAGCTCGGACTGAAATTGTGTTTTTAAATAATAGATCAAGCTACTGATAGATATAATATTGTTTAAGGGTGAGAGAGATATAGAAGGAGGGGAAGAGTAAATTAAGCTCGACTGAAGTTTGGAAAACAAAAGGGTATAAAACAGAAATTAATATAAGCTAATAGTTTATATAACTTTGCATAGGATTACTTGATACATTTGAAACTAAGAATAGGAAACTGAATGATTAAATAAAATGGAAGTAAGGAAAACAATGAGATAAAGGATATCTTATAATCTAGGGATGGCCCCACAACGTTTATTCAACATCTGCAAAGATGCCATCTTGGTGGTCCAATTCCCCTAGTTTCAGAAAACAATCATACTGTGCCCTTCAAAAGCTTTTAATTCAGAAGAACTTGTAAATCCTAATATTAATTTGACAATATTGTAGAGAAGTCCCTCATTGATCGATTCAATAATGTCCTCATTGATGGAAAAGGTAGAGTGGAGGAAACGTGAATGGGACGAATGAAAGAGAGAGCAGAATCAGTGTATGCTTTCCATTAACTTTACACACATATATACAATGGACAAAAGCGTGGGCCATCTAACTTACTAACAATCACAGTGTAATACCCTTAACAGACTTAGTTAACGTAACTGACTTCGTTACTCAACTAGTTACTTATTTGGCACGTGGCTTCTGGTTGCACAGTTACAAGCTTGAGCAATTTCCTGACATCCCCCGTCAATTCAACGGTCATCTCCAACACCTATCTTATTCTTAAACATAGAAAAATTTTGACTAGACACAGCTTTAGT
>JANTPZ010083443.1:0-19493 GCA_025593235.1 Vachellia pachyceras | reverse complement strand
TCTACATCTTCTGGGAGCATGACCATGACTTTTCCCACCCTGTGCTCTACGTGGCTTATGCACGTACTTACGTACGTACGATTATCCTACAAGTTTATCGGTATACGAATGAAAAAAAATCAAATGACGAAACTGACAGATAGTACAGTCCATTGTACCAAAGTTGTCTCCGTCCACTCTTCTTTTCACACCCAACAAAAGCCGTCCACCCATTTATCGCGTTTTAAAAGTTTTTGAAATAGTTTTTATGAATTTTAAAGAAAAAATTAAATTTTAAAAAATGGATTCTAAAATAAAACAGAAGTTTTAAAAACTAGATTTATTTGAGAAGTTATTGGATTCATTTAGATAAACGGTGGAAGAAGTGACTTTTTGGTATAAGAAATTTTGAGTAGAAATTAAAATATATAAGCAATTTATGTTTGGATAAGTGCTGAAAAAGTGACTTTTTGTGAAAAGGAGAAACCGTTTGGGTAAACATTAAAGAAGTTATTTTTATGACAAATTACTTAAAAGGACATGATTTTATTAAATATTACATATTCATATATATTTTATTTTTGTTATTTGTGATAATTTTGATGAGAAAGACAATAAATGTGCATTTATCACAAAAAATATTTTTATGCAGAAATACCTAAATTTTTTTGGATGAGACAAAAAGTTTTTTGAATGGGACAAAAATACCATCAGTGTTCCCAAAAAAAATCTCCACGTTCTGATCCTTCCCTCTATCTTTCCTTTGTCTCCCTCACAAAAAATACCAATTGAATATCTTATCAGAAGTATCGAAGTTTGATTGGAGGCACAGATTACTCATTTCCTCTGTTCAGCCAGCCACCCACCAGCATATAATCACTCACCGTCCATTACAGTGACAACAGCAAGTAGCATGAAGAGCCGATCTCATGGTCTCCCTTCTCCTTCGACGGTGATCTAGGGCGAAGAAGAGCCGACGATGAGATGATGAAGAGTATGGTTACGGAACCTTAGACATGTTATTTCACCACCTTCGATTTTGATCTTTTTTTTTTTGTTTATGATCGATTTGGCCATCAAACACCTGGGCTCGTGCAAGTTGCTGGCGTCACTGATGTCCTCTCCGTAAGTTGAGTAAACGAAAAATGCGGGACTGCCTAAGTATAAGTTGTTAGGTGATCAATTGAGTAAAAAAGATTTGATCTAAATGCGAGGTATATAAAAAGAAAATTATAAAGGATAGTAAAATCTTTTATAAAAAAGGATATATATAGTATATGTATTGAAATGGGGGATATGGCCCGTAATAACATATATTATCTATATTATAAAAATAAAAAAAAACAAAGAGAGTGTTACAGGACGCACATGTTTACACACATATATATATATATATATATATTAAATAAACAAAATAAGAAAAGAAAAAAGGGAAAGGAGGCTGCACGTCGCTATATGTGTAGATATATATTAAACTCACCTCAGTGGTGTCAGGGTTTATGTTTCTATGCTCTCCTCTTCGTCTCGCGGACGGCAGCTGTTCCTTATCGTGTAGAATTTCATTCTAGAATCAATTATGTAATCAAAACTACTTCCTTTCAATTTATTTCCTTCATAGAAATTTTTTTAAATAATTTTCTCTTCCTAATGGTAGTAATATCATACTGATAAGGTGAAAATTTAAAATTAAGATTTGAGATCAAGATTGAGTTTTGTCAATAAATGTCGAATGAAAGGTAAAGGGGGAATAACTATTAATTTTCCTTCTTTTAGAGTTATAATTTGACTGTTGTTGTAATTTAAAATAAATTTTTGATTCAAATAATTTATAATTCAATCTACAAAAGTTATTTACACGTATTAGGTTTGAGTCAACTATTTATTAGTGTTAATGAAGGTATTCTTAAAGTGTTAATCGGTTTATGTCGTTGAACGAATAAATGATCTATAATTTAACAGTTTTATGTTTAAAACCCTAAATTTTAAGTTGGGAATTGTGAAAGTGAAAATGATTTGCGAATCAATTAAGTTTTTGGGTTGAGGGGAATAATTGAATTTTGGGTTAAATTAAATAGATGAGTAACTATTGGGGACTATAAATTTAAGATGATTATTTCAAAACCTTAAAGGTAGATAATCATGTTGATTATGTGATATATATATATTAAACATTTATCTACATGATTGTGTAGATTAGTTTGAGTGTGGTTGGTGCTTTGTGAATTGGGCTTACAAGTATCCCAGAGTTTAGGTCATCGATGTTAATTCATTTTGTATTCTTGCATGGATTGTAAGGTATTTTCGATACCTTAATTATGTATTACGAATATTGTCTCTATTTTATATGTTCAATTTTAGTGAAGTGGGAAGTATTTTCTTTATATATATAAAGGATATATTTTGTTTAGAGATATATTTGATGAGCTATTCATAATTTATCTTTATTTGTAACATATTGTGAATTTATGCATTTGTGGGGAATTGACATATTAGGTGTATGGAAGTAGTTAGGTGATCTTGTGATGATGGGACTTGTATCATGTATTGTGAATGTATCCGCAGTTGCCCCACTACTGATCATAGTGGTTAGCTGTATTGTGACTCGCACCCAGGTGGGGAGTCGGCCTTGACTCAGGAGGGAGGCCAAGTTTTATTGTGACTCACACTCAGATGGGGAGTCGGCCTAAACTCAAGAGGGAGGCTAGATTTTATTGTGACTCACATTCAAATGTGGAGTCGGCCTAGACACAGGTGGGAGGCTAATGGAGGAGTAGGTTGGAGGGATCACTTGTGCATTCTGATTGTATTGAATGGAAACCATTATTTTGTTTGAATATTGTATATTAGCATTGCTTCACTGACTTATAATCCCGTATTGTATATTCTATGAATTGATTGTTGGTTACTGGGATTTTATGTCTCACCCTATGGATATATATTTTTTTCAGGAGAGAAACTTAGTAGTTTGAGGCGTGAAGGAAATGAACCAACAGTTTGATGGTAGTTATCACTGTAGGTTTAATAGTTAGGTTATTTTAAGGAGAAATGTATATTGCCAAACTTATAGATCTTGCATAATTTGATTATTCTTTTATGATTATATTGTGAAATTGTACTCATTAATAATTTATCTTGTGGTATGTGTGAAATATTAAGGATTGTTCTGAGGAATATATAGTTAATGGGATTATTATTAATTGTTCTGGTCCTTGTGATTTGTGAGAGTGACTTGTGGGTGAGTTTTGTGCCCTGAGTCGGAATGATACAGTGAATTGTGAATGGTATGTGTGTAGGGTGTCTCACCTATAACTTTTGTACACTGCACCTTGATGATTTGATAATTAATTGTTCTTAAATGTTTGGGTTGTTTGGAATTACAAATGATATCAGAAGGGATTATGAGTTACATAATTAATTTTAAATATAATATATATGATTAAATTGTTAGGGGGTTACACCGTAAGTTGAGTCGACGATGATGAAGATTGCAACAGTAGCTGAGCAAGTTTGGGAGAAGGATGCGACGACCAACAAGCTAGAAGATGGAACTGAAAGGATGGGAGTTAAGAACAAGCTGAAAGATGGCATTTTCACCTCCACTGTGACCCAAAGCTGTTCATTCCTACTTCTGGCCAGAAGCCACTTTATTTAAATAAGGCATTTTCCGTGGACGCTAAACCAAGCTGACCATAGTGACCCGCCGTGCTTTTGGGCTCCAAAAAGGGCTTATAAGGCTTGCCGACGCTGAACCAAACGGACACATTGACTTTTATGTAGTTAAAGACAAAAAGTATATAGGAAAGAGAAACGAAAAGGAAATACAAGTAGGGAAGAGAAAATTTATTAGGAGAGATGGTATAATTTGATAATAAAATAGCCTTTTTAAAACCTATGTTTAAAACCGATATTTTATATCTAAAATAGCTTTTCTGAAAGATGTAGGTGCTTTGACAAAACCTAGATTTTGGGTAAAGCCTAAATTTTAAAACCAAACCTAGGTTTAGGAAGATAAACCAAACAAGCTCTTAATTATTGCCCATCATAGTTTCACCGTATCGCATTTCCCTTAAAATATGGTAGCAACATTTTAAATTTCACAAAACTTACAAATCTTAAAGCCTCCGAACACCTTAAAAGAATTTCAGTTCATATTATGATGCAAGATTAAGAAAAATCCATCAATTTGTGACGAACTATTTCGCTACAACAAACAAGGGTGTCATAATCTTCGAGACATTCTATAATAGATTTACAAATTGTGATGCGTGCAGAGGACTTAGAAAAATATTTAGATTAAATTCTCTGTATCTATTAAGTAAATCACAAGATGATCGTGTATCATATTTTTTTATATAAATTTAAAGTTAAACGGCAATATTTTGAAAATAAAACAAATAACTATGTGATTAGAGAGAGTTTGACACTATTAATATAAAAACATAACGTAAACATTGTTCTTAGACTAAGAATATTATCTTTTAAAACATAAAATTAAACCACATTTGGGGAATCTGAAACTAGTGTCATTGACCCCATGACTACAACTTGCCGCACCCAATCCTGCCTTCACAATTCCCCCGTGTTCTGATGGGACCTGGTTCACTATTTAACCAGATCCAAGCATACTTCCGGGCCCAGGTTTTTTTTTTGCCGGAGGGCTCAGATATTTTATTCTTCTCCAAAAGAGTGCCAGCCACGATAAGAAAGAAAATCCAGGATATTATCGGCATGAAAGTTTCTATTGAGATTGGGAGATATTTGGGGTTTCCGTTATCTAGGAAAAGAAGACCTACTAAGAAATTCCAGTACATTGTTGATAGAGTGAGAGGCAAGTTATCGGCTTAGAAAGCTGAATTCCACTCTGCTGCAAGCAGAGTCACTCTTGCCAAATCGATCCTCAGCTCTTACCCTTTTTAACCAATGTAAGTGGCTAAGGTTCCTGTGTCTATTTGCAATGAAGTTGAAAGGATTCAATGCAATTTCATGTGGGGTTCAGAGAATAAGAGGACATTTCACCCTGTGAGTTGGGAGATCATCACTCTTCCCAAATCTCATAAGGGTCTTGATTTTAGAAAGTTGCAATCAATGAATCACGCCTTTAGCGCTAAATTGGCTTGGAACCTTCTTCCGGGAGGTCAGGGCTTGTGGATAGAAGTTTTACAGAGGAAATATATGCTTAGAAGTGAACAAAGCCTTTTTAATGTTCAGCCTGGAGATTCCAACTTATGGCAGTTCATTTGTGCCCAGCAAAATTTGGTTGAAAATAATACTAAATGGCAGGTGAAGAACGAGAAGATTGTAAGGTTTTTTTTCCTGATATCTATTAATTTCGGGGAAGGCAATCAAAGATTTGTACTCTATAACTCCTTCCAAGGAGGAAGAAGAATCAAGGGTGGCGAATTGGGTCATTAACGATAGATGGGACTATCATTAGCTTGAAAACCTGGTGAGTGGTAAAGTGATCTCCAGCTTAACCACCTCATTACCCTCAAGAATTGATGTTGGGAATGATATTATGACCTGGGGACTTATTGCTACCGGAAGCTTCACGGTTAAAAGTGCTTATTTTGCTATTGAAATTGAGCCTCCCAATATGTATGAATTCGCTATGTTTCGAGGAAGTAAAACCGCTTAGCAGATGCCCTTGCAAAGGAGGCCATCTCCTCCTTTGCTATTTACTACCCGCACCACCTTCAAGTGTTGTGCTCGAATGACCATCTGGGGTCTTGCCCCCACGTTGTGTAATTTTCTGTTTTTGAGCCTTTGAGCTCTCTTTTGTATTAAAAAAAAGATTTACTGGGCTCAAATTTCGGATCACTGCATTAAGTTGCTAGGTAAAATGGGCCGACCAAAATTGCTGATGATCTGGGAGCATAGATTTTTCTTCCAAAGAGGTAGTTCAGACAAAAACGGTTTTATGCTGGCAAGCAAGAATCTGGATCACAAAGCTAAAGAAGAAACAGTTCATTGGATGTTGAATGCGGCTAAGGAGATAATCTAAAATCAGAAATCGGTGGCCCAAAAAGAAATAACCATCTGGACTCGAAAATGAGCTTGTAGACTCAATCGGGCCCATTGGGTTGCACGGTGAACTCTGAGATTCGTGTAAGCAAATGAATGCCGATGGAGTGGTGGGTGGGTCCGAACTTTCTTCCATCGTCATTTCTGAATCACTGAAGGCCTGAACCCGAAAAAAGCAACACAAAAATCGTAACCCAGTATTAAGAATTAAACAGGATTAAAAGGGAGAATCCAATTACCAGCAGGTGGGAGTTGAAGAATGACAGAGAATCGCTAATAAGGATTATCGCGTGCACTGGTAACATTGGAAGCACCGCATTGGTGTAAGAAGACGACACAAAAGGCAGTGTGGGTCGAAAGAAGGGCTTTGTCTTTTAAAGCCTTCGACTTCGAGATTGAGAAAGGCGCTTGCAAAACAAAACGTATGGAGGTGCGGGGAATCGAACCCCGTGCCTCTCGCATGCGAAGCGAGCGCTCTACCATATGAGCTACACCCCCTTCGCGAGACTATTGTGAATATTAATAATTATTGTTTTAGAATTGCACATCGAAAACTCTTCCCCCATCGCGTCATTATTTGTGCCCATGTCTTCTATTATATGAGCATGGAGATCTAGAGTAAAATTTTTGGTGTTAAGATTGAGTAGTTTATTATACATATTTTTGTCAAAAACTGAGTAAAATTATGCGTGCTATTTAACTGAAATCTGATGCTTCTTGACTTAACATGTTTGAATAAGCATCAAATCTTGCACGGACAGGTATAAATGGTGGATTAAGCCTGTGAGAATATTCGTACACCCTGTATCCAATGATATAAGATGCGCCCTCTGCAACACTGTGCTTGGAGTTGGGTCCCCATTAATCTTCAGTTGCTACACACCTGCCATCAAATTAAAATTTTGAAAAAGACATTTTGCCTGTACAAGCGCCATGTCGCCGAGGAAACCCTGTTCAACATTCATCTTCTTGTTTTATGTGCGCTATATGTGTCTCAGATTTAATCATAATTTTCTGGTAAACCACTTGGCTTACATCGATCGAATACTTTATTTCACCGCTCTTCATAAAAGTTTATACTCAATAAAATATAAAAAAGAACACTGACAAACTGTATCATTTATTACCTGTCTATATTCGATCAGTTATTCGGCGAAAGCACAAATGCAACTACTGAATCCACGGATCGGAGAGGATGGAGAGGGCCACGCGATAAATGAAGAAGCTGGTTAGTATATTGTTGGGGAGACAGCGCGCGAAACTCTCCAATTTTACCTACGAACCTACAAACTAATTCCTTTTCCCTGCGTATTAATTCCTTGTTCCCTTCTTTTCCCTTTGAGGTTCCGTTTTCCTTTATTAAAAAAAACATTTTTTTTAATATTGCAAGCATAGTTTGAGATACAAAGCAGCTTCATAACAACTAATCCGGGGGAGGAGATCCCCAATCCCGACCCAACATCAAGGTAAAGATATATTAGACAATAGCTAGGCAATTCCTGAAGATAAGCATAATCTGGACCTATACTACGACCATTCTTCGTGATAATATCCACACAACCGAGAGCTTCCTTATGACAATGAATGATTTCTAGATCCCACCTCCTCAAAGTGAGGGAGTATATATCAGTGATAACCTGGTTTAACGGGTGATATAGCCCGCCTTCAAAAAATATCAATTGTACCACATCTAGAGAGTCCGTAAAGAGTTTTACCTCGTCAAACCCTTTGTTTAAGCATAATCCCTCTCTAATAGCGTACATCCCTACTTTCGTAGGAGATGCGAATCCAAGACTTGCTTGAAACCACCCTATCCAATTGCCATGTTCATCATGAACAACTCCTCCACATGCTGCTTGCTGATGCTGATCAACAGATCCATCCACATCAACCCGCACATACCCAGCAAAGGGAGGACTCCACTTACAGTTCTCATGACCTTGTATTCGATAAACATTTTTTTATTTTTAGAAGTTAAAAAACAAAAAAAAAAAGTTTGGTGATTTCACTTTTTGATATTGGAAGATAATTGTGAGAAGGCATCAAATGCATTGATTTTACTATCGTACTTTCATCCATGTTCCCACCCTGAGGGCTGCATACCCAATTGAGACATGGGCCTGTTTGATAACACGGTAGAGAAGTACTTTTACATAAGCCGAAGTAAATATACGGAGGAAATTATTTCTTTTTACGAAAAATAATATTGAACGTATATTTTACTTTTTAAAATGTTATTCCAAACAAACCCATAGTCTAGTAGAGACCATGGGTTATACAAAATAGTTGATGTATGGTTTAATCTAGTATCAGCCAGTCATGTTGAATAGAATTAACTTCAATGTAATTATTTTTTTGTTGTTTAGTTTATAAAAGGAAAAATTTTAATCTAATAATGCAAAAAATAAAAATAAATAAGTAGAAAATAATTTGACCTATGTTAGACCTGATCTATTGGTCATAAACCCGATACGACTTAATCAATATTCCGATCTAACTTTATTATATTACTTATTTGAATTAGAATGGACCGTCACAGACTAAATTGGATCACACCGAACCATTGGTTTTTTTTAATGCCCTACCCTAGCTGCTTATATTGAACCTCATTCAACCCAACATGGGTGTAAAAGTCTTTTCGCACTGGGCTAGCTGCAATATATGAGCGAAGACTCACATGCGTTATACCATTGAACGGTGAGGAAAGCTGAGTTGTTGTTAGCGAAAGGCAAAGAGAAATGGGAAGCTCCGGCGAGTTTAACTTCGGCTCAAAGGGCGGCGAAGCTATGAGTCCGGCGGCCCAGCTGTTTCATGCGCCGACCTTGAACTGTTACGTCATTGCTTCCCTGGGAGTTAAGACCAGAATCAACCCTCGTATCGTCAAAGAAGGTTTACACGATACTTTGCTTAAGCATCCCAGGTTCACTTGCAAGCTGGTAATGTTAATATTCCCTTGCCTCTTGCTCGCTGCATATTCTTCTTTTATATTAGCAGTTTTCTTCTCCATTTATATATATTGCTTATCTATGTAGTTATGCTTCTCACCTTTAATTTTTGCCCTTCCCTTTATCTGTTGAACTAGACCGGATTTGATTTGCATGCATGTCTTAAGGCACTTTTACTTAGTGTATGTATCTTTACAAACTCTTGTTAACTGCTGTACTAGTGATACGAGCACGCAGAAGAAATAATATCAGTTTCTTTTTTTCATTATTATGCACTCAATTTAACCATGAATAGGAGTCCACTCACGCCGAGTCAGCAAATATTAATTAACTGTTGGCAGAAGAGATGTCTGAATTGAAATCTTGATAGTAAACAATTAGCTCAACCCAGTGTCTTAAAAACTCTTTTCCAACGGGAAAGTTGCTGGTTTGATTTCAAATGTAACATCAGATTACAAGCCTAACGTGATTTTTTAGCATGAGCGGATATTTTAAACAAAAATGGTCTATTTTGATCTAGAATGGGCTGCTTTTTATCTAAAAATTTTGAGATCGCTACCAATTTGTCTGTCCAAATTAACTACGATTTTCGCGCTCAATTTATGGGGCTGTGTTCAAATGGTGGCTCCAAAAAATCTATATAATTTCATCGCTCTGTATATAGCTTCTACAGTTACCCTTTGTTGCTTCCCTAAGCTGCTTTCGCCGAGGGGAAAGAATGGATCTTCATGCGTGGGATTGCTGGGAAAAATCTTCAGTTTAGATGCTTGGATTTTATGAACAATAACAAGTTAACAACCTTTGCCATGCAAGTGATATATTCATGTTACTCACGCTTGCCTAACTACGTGATATGTCTCTGTAATCTGATTTAGCCATGCTTGTCTAATTAATTACGTGATATATATATCCATCCATGTTATCTCATCTGTGCTACCTGATTCTGTGATGCAATTGTTGAAAATTGAGATGGTCAGTTTGAGAAATAATGAAAGGGAGGAAATTAAAGAAAACAATGAGGCAAGACAAATTAAAAGATGAGCGGACAACCAAGTTTGTCTCACCTAAAACCTACCACACAATAATATGGTTTCAGTCATTTTCATTTGATTATCCAAAAGAGGACGCAGATCTTAGTTAAATTCAAGGTGGCGAGTGAACTGGTTATGCAGATAACAGTTCGACTTGAAAGCCACAAGCTGTCGCATTCATCCATTCACTTTTTATAACCCAACCTTCCCACCAACCCCATCGCCCTCCTCCCTCCCGTCCACGGCCTATATTTATAACTCAAAAGCCGGTAATAGTTATATATCCTTTTTTGGCTTTTCCCCTCCATCTACATCTTTTTACCACAACGGGGCTGCATCGGAAAAGAAGGGAAAGCAAGTAACAAGTGCTTGGAGCACTAATTTAGCATTCAATGATTTCACAAGAAACAAGATTTGAAACATCTGGTGTCAAATATGAATTTATTTTATTGGAAGATAATTTTATTATAAAAAGAAGAGTGAGTACTACGAATAGATATGGTTCCCACTACATTTCATCTCTAACTTTTATCTCCTTAAAATGCGGAGAAAACTCTCTTTCCTTATCTATTAATAGGGTCTTTATTAGTTTTTTTATTTTAAATAATCAAATTTAACATATAACTTTTTTAAAATTCTAACTGTAACTTTCTTTTTTAAAAGGATACATTTTAATATATACTTTAATATTAATTTATTTTTTAATTATTGAATAAAATTTCTCAACATTAAAAAATATGATATACTTTTATCTAAATTATTTTTTTGAAATATAATAATAAAAAAAATATTTAATAAATAATTTGACTTTTAATTATTTAATATATTATGTTAATATAATTTTTTATTATTATATTTAATCTGATATTATATTTGATTTTAATATCGTAATTCAATTATTTATTGAAAGATATTTATATAAAGATATTTTAGTTTTTCAACTATCTACTTATTTTCTTTCCTTTATTTTTTCTCTAATCCATTCAATCAGGATTGATAATAATATTTTATCTTTGAGTTTCCCTCCTTCCATTTTCTTTCCTCTCCTCATCCTGTTAATGCCTACAAATTAATTGTAATAAAAAGTGATGATGGGGAAAACACATCAATTAAACGTGGCCTAAATGATGATGCCCATTTTGCAGGGAATGAAAGGAAGAACACCTTGGTGGATTCCCACAGCTGTGGACTTAGACAAGCACGTGATAGTCCCCGAGATAGACCCCAACTTAGACTTCCCTGACCGATTCGTTGAAGACTACACTTGCAACCTCACTAAAACTCCGTTGGACTCCAGCAGGCCATTGTGGGAACTACACCTTCTCAACATCAAAGCCTGCAATTCAGAGGGAGTTGGCATTTTCCGAATTCACCATTCCCTCGGAGATGGTGCCTCCCTCGTCTCCCTCCTTCTCTCTGCTACTCGTAAAGCCACCGAACCTCAATCCTTACCCACTCTTCCCACCAAGAAAAGAGCCTCCTCGAGCCCATCCTCGTATTCCTCTTCCTTCTGCTCCTTATTCTTGGCTATATTCTCCGGGCTGTGTCTGATTTGGAACACCGTGATGGATATGGTCGTGTTTTTCGCCACCATTTTGTTCCTCAGAGACTCGCAGAGTCCACTCAAAGGTGTTGCTGGGATCGAGCACAGCACCAAGCGTTTCGTGCACCGCAACGTTAGCTTGGACGATATAAAGCTTGTAAAGAGCGCCATGAAAGTGGTAACTCCTTCCATCTTCTTCTATTTTCTTTTATGCTCTGCTCGCTCGATGTCAAATCAATGAACGAGGACACGTAATTTTTACTCTCGTCAAGCACTTGTTTTTAAAGTGTTGCATCTAACAACGTAACAGTGCGGTTATGACAACTTTATATTCTTGGACGAGCGTCTGGCATATGGGTAGCACCTGTCCTTGCAGGCCTTTTGTTAGGGTCTTTTATGGTTTAAGAAGGGAAAGCTTTCTATCTGATCTTATTCAGGTTTCCTTCTTTGTGTGCACAATCATAAATTCAGTTGAAGAGTAGTCCTTTATGGCAGACATGACCTTACGAGGGCTGGTTTGACTTGTTTTCTTATTTCTTAGTATTTGCGTAAAGTGTTTTTTTTTTTCCTGATTGGATTTGGACTAGACCGTCAATGATGTTTTACTGGGAGTCACACAAGCTGGTCTGGCTCGTTACTTGGATCGGATACAAGGTTCGTTTTCTGCTTTTCAAACCTCCTTTTCCTCCCATTTCATGAATATTGACATGCTGCTTACAGCACTTTATTTTTGCTCCTCTATTTGGGGAAAATAAGTTAAAAGTACAAACAAAGTTACAAGTACACTATAAACTGGAAGATGAAAATAAAATCCCCTGTAAGAAGGTATGATCCCAAAAAGTCTATCAGCTTGCTCGATAAGGATAGGCGAGGGGCCTCAGTGTAATAGTGTTGTTAGATTTTTTAAAAGACTGAATTGCACCATAGGTCGCAATTTGAGTAATTAGCAACTGTTTACCAGGCAATGACGGTTGAAGGACCGGAGGAAGGATTGAAAAAAAGGAAGGGTAATCCTGTCCTGAAGAAAATATTATACTAAGGTTCCTTGGAATTTATTGCAATTGAGAAAATTGGGAGACCTTAACATGCAAGCTGACAGAACACTTTGTTTACCATTTTCCCTTAAAAATACATGCACTGAAAAAGCTATTTATCATTTAATTAGGCGAAAAAACGAGGTTAAATGAACATCAACGTTTTAATTTGGGCATGTGTCTAACGAAGCAGGTGCGAATCCAAATGGGGGAACCCCGAAGCAAGCAGGACGAAAGAATGAGTTGAAAGACATGAGGCTCAGGGCGGCCATTCTTTTTAACGTTAGACCGACTGCAGGAATCCAGGTGAACGTTAATGAGAACTCAAGTTGTCTGGTGTATAGGTTTTCAAAGAGACAGGACAGTTAATATGCGGTGTTATGGTTTGCAATGGATCTGATTACAAAGATTATTAAATTGTATCAGGAGCTGGCGGATATGATGGCTGAGAAGTCAAAGGTGAAATGGGGTAACTGGATAGGATACATCATCCTGCCTTTTACGGTCACTCTGCAAAACGACCCCTTGAAATATGTTCGTCAGGCCAAGTCCATGATCGACCGCAAGAAGAATTCCCTTGAAGCTATCTGCACTTTTGGCTGTGCAAAGTTGTCTCTCAAGCTATTTGGCATGAAGGTAGGGTACCTGCAGCCCCCCACACCTCCAATATATATATATATATATCTTCCTTCTTAATTACCCCATCTCAAGTCACAACCTTGAAGGCTCAGCAGAGGATTCCCTGTGTATATGCAAGATGATATATTTATGAGTTTTATGCTTTTGGATGTGAGGCAGGTGGCTGCTGCAGTAACACACAGGGTTCTGGAAAACACGACTTTGACCTTCTCGAACGTTGTTGGTCCCGTGGAAGAAATCGCCTTCTTCGGCCATCCCTTGACATTCGTGGCCCCTAGTGTGTATGGCCACCCACACGTAAGTAATACTGATCCTTCCATGTATAAATAAATATACGTTTTAATGTATGCACATATGTGTAATGTGTTATATATATATGTGTGTGTGCACGCAGGCACTGACCATCCATTTCCTGAGCTACGTGAATCGGATGACGATCTCTCTGGCCGTGGAGCCAAGCTTGATTCCTGATCCTCGCTTGCTCTGCGACGATTTAGAAGTATCGCTCGCGCAAATGACCGCTGCCGTTAAGAGAACGCTCATTCCTGATATCGTATAAATGCTTCCCTCCCCTTTTCTTCTATCTACCTGCTGCTTCCTTCATGAACAACTTATATAGTGTGTTATGTTTATACTATAAGCATGCACTCTTCCTTTTTATTTTAATTCATGTCATCTAGGATTCCGGCGATATTATCTTTCATACATAAAAGGAGAAAATTGCCTATTAAGTAAATTAAATACAATCAGTTGCCCGATTTTATTCAATACTACTATTTACAAATCAAATGAAATTAAGCAAAATTAAAGCACAGGATACAATTGAAAATTAATGGATGAACTTAAAAATACAATTTCATAGATCAGAATATTAGTTACATCGAAAGCAAATTACTATACTATCAGTGGGGAGTTCTGAGTTTAAATTACTGCCTGTTCCATGCTCTGAAGGGCCAGGGTCTGAGAGGGCTAGAAGGCGAGCCCGAATATGGGCTAGAGGGCCCAAAGAACGTTTGGAAAAAGAATTCTAAAATTCCTATCACCTTTTTCTTTTGGACCTAAAAATATATATTATAATAACCTATACAGATATTGATAATTATATATTTTAGATATAAATAAATATATAGATATATGTAAAAAAAAGATATCGATATATATATGTTGCCAAAAAAAAGTAAGGAAGAGAGATAGCCATTGGCATGAAAGATATTTTTTTTACCAAATAAACAAGAAAATAAGTCACAAAAGCTCTGGGATGTGTTTTTTAATAATACTGAAATTAATCAACTAAATCCAAAAAAATTAATCAACTTGAGAGCATTACAGATACATAACAGGAGTGGGATGTCTATTCGGCCAATAGAAGGAGGATTTTTTCCAAAAAAAAATAAATAGGATAGCATATCTTTCGAGTTTTTTTATTAGTTTCCGGAATTTTCTACGTCATTCTCGTTCTATTTAAGGTGCAGCCATTCTTGCGACTGAAACCTTAAACCCTACTCCGAAGTAAAGCGAGGTAAAACGAAGTTGATTAAGCCATGGCGATAATCTCTGATTTCCAAGAGGAAGAGAAGAATGAGTCTCAGGCCAAAGCATCGCCATCGTCTTCATCTTCCCCACCCTCGACTTTTAGCGCTAAATTTGATCCGTCGAATCCAATAGATTTTCTGGAGAGGGTCTTCGACTTCGTTGCCCAAGAAAGTGAATTTCTTGGGAATGAGAGTGCTGAAAAGGAGATCGCATCGGTGGTGCGAGCTGCAAAAGAGAAGAAGAAGAAGAGAGAAGAACAAAGGGCCTCCGAGGAGAGGTTGAAAGCTGAGAAAAGATTGAAGGAAGAGAAGGTTGAAGCAAAGCAAGAGAAGGATGAAAAACGCGAAGATAAGAAGGAGGAAAGCGGCTTCAGAGGTAACGATTAAAACATTCCGTTTGAAGTCGTGAGACTTTTCCCTAGGAATGCATCTCTTTGTCATTTACTATGATGCCGGATTGAATACTTATATGGATTAGATTATACTTAGGTATCTTGCTTTTGTAAATGCTGAGCATGGAATTCTGAATTTATTTTTCGCCCTTTTGACTTTGTCGATGAGTTGGTCCCCGATGTGTTTGCTCCGTTGTTTTGTCGGTGATAGAACGATCAATTTGGTTTGGTGTTTCTATTCATGTCTTGAGTTTGTGGTATCGGGAAAGGGGGCCTCGTTGAACCTGTGAGCTGTTTAGTGATAAGTGATTATTGTGGCCTTTGGAAGAAAAACATTTATTTCGCCACGAATTATCAAACGTGAGATGCCGGATTTTTGCCGTTGAGAAGGTGCGTGTTTTGGGGATTTTCTGTTTATCCACATTAAATTTTTCCTTTCTATGCTTTCAATTCTTGTTTTATGGAGTTCCTGCCTTTTTATATTGTCGAGCCACTTTGAGTATGCAGTGAGGTTTCTGCAATTCTAGTTCCTGCCCTCCCATATATAGTTTGGTGGCTCCTTGCTATATGATGATGGCTACCCAGATGAATTATTCCTTCTATGTCTTTGTTTCTTTTAAAGAATGCAATGTTTCTTGAAGCATTGAAGTTTTCCCCATGTCTCTACATCTTTTCAGCTCCTAACAAAGGTAATGGGTTGGATCTGGAGAAATATTCTTGGACTCAGAGTCTCCAGGAGGTCAATGTAATTGTTCCAGTGCCAAATGGAACCAAATCACGGTTGGTTTCCTGTGAGATAAAGAAGAACCATCTTAAAGTTGGACTCAAGGGACAGCCTCCAATTATTGATGTGAGTTGGTGACTAGATTTCTATCGTTGATTGCTGAATGGAAATTCTTTCCTGAGAGTATATTATGTTAATTACATGGCTTTTGTTTTTTTTTTTTTTAAATCTGAAGGATTTGATTCGTGTTGGGTTGTTTGTTCGCAGGGGGAGCTATATAATGCTGTCAAGCCTGATGACTGCTATTGGAGCATAGGTAAATGACTAATTATCCATGCATAAACATTTTCAAGTTTTCATAATACAGAGATAAAAGCGGTTATTGTGGAAAACCAAACATGTAAATCGTATTCATAAGTATACTTGGAAGCTGGGTTGTTGCAAGCAGCTGATGAAGATGCCTTTTTATTCCTTGGTAAAGTGTTATTTCTTACTGTTCATGTATAAACTTGATTTTGCAGAGGATCAAAATTCTGTTTCCATACTTCTGACCAAGCATGATCAAATGAGCTGGTGGAAGTGCCTGGTAAAAGGTGACCCCGAAATTGACACACAAAAAGTTGAACCAGAAAACAGCAAATTGTCTGACCTCGATCCAGAGACACGACAGACTGTTGAAAAAATGATGGTAATTGACTGTTGATTTATTTTAACTTTAATCATTATTTGTTTAGTATCTCAGTTTTATCTATTCAGTACTGATTAAAATAATTGCTCTAATCCATTTTGGTACCAGTTTTACTACAATGTTATGAGGGTTGGGCTTTTTTATGCTATTTGATTTACAGATTTTGGTGTCGGTAGTTTATTAATAAATAACTCTCTTGTACTATTGTACAGTTTGATCAGAGGCAGAAGTCTATGGGCCTCCCAACCAGCGATGAGCTCCAAAAACAGGAAATTTTGAAGAAATTTATGTCGGAGGCGAGCACCTGCTTCTTAGTGGCTAAGTTGTATGCTTTTCATACTCTTATTGATCCTTTACTAATGCGTGCTACTGCCTTGCAGCATCCGGAGATGGACTTCTCAAGGGCCAAGATCTCATAGAGTGCCGGATTTCTGGTGGCGCTTGCTGGTTTCTGTTTTGTGGTCCCAGGGTGGCCGTCTTCTGTATTGCGTGCTGATGCTCTTTTGGGTTCAGGAAGATGAAACTGTGTTCATAAATTTTTTTTTATGATGTTTGGAGAGCTAATATTTAAACAAACGTTGCCCTTTTTAATGGATTTACTTCAGGATTATTTTATTCAGTTGTTTCGTCTCTATTTTGTAGTGCTTACTAATTAGTGGGATCTTTGTTCTTAACTCTATTTTATAGACTTGAAGATTGGCATATCAAATCAATTATAAATATGCATGTTGTGCATATTTTGACGAGGAAAATAAATCACTTTGGATTTGCGCGTGCAATATACCAATAAATCACCGTTGAACCGAGAATTTCACGAGATGCGTAAAATACTCCTTTATGATGGTATCGGAAGCCTGGGAGGAATGAGCTCTGGTGCATTCCTGGGCCGCCAGGTTGCCCTTCGGAATTATTACTCCTTGTTTATATGTTCGTAACTCCTCACTCCAAGGCTACGCCATACCGGGATTGATATCCCAATTTATCAAGAGCCTAATTGGAGCAGTCCCAAGAATGCTCCATAACCACTTTAACACGAGAGGCGGCTGCCTCATTAGCTTCCGTAGCAACATAATTAATGACGAGGTCCCAGAATTTCCATTGCCCAAGGAGCTCCCATTACTGCATTCCCCAGCCCTTGTCGCACTTCACTTTCCTGTTCCTATGTATTTGGCCGTTTCCGGGGAAGGCGTGAAACGTAGCATAGGTCGTTGGCCTTCTTAAGATGCCCCCCCCCAACCCCAAAAAAAGCATAATAAAAGCATATAAATATCAAATATAAATGGAATTAATAAGTAATAGATGTGATCATTATCAGGTTTATCTGGTGATCATTGTTGATTATTAAAAATGAACCATTCGGTTTTTCTGGTTGAGTACGATGGTTTCAAGGGGGATAAATATAACGGAAGTTGCACGCTCAGTTGGTCCGAAAAATAATAATAATGTAAAAGTTGAGAGAATTATGAGATCGGTGAATTTCCTTAGGCGATGCTGTTTATTAAAAAAAAAAAAAGAGGCTATGCCATGATTGCAAACGAGCGTTGTGTGTTTAAAATTCGTTGGGAGAAAGGAGTTTAAGGATTCCAAAAAAACTTACGAAATTTAAAAATAATTTATAGATTTCAAAATGGTTTTAATTTGATTTACCTATTTCTTTGGAAAGAAGTTTTTCATAAGGGGAGAAGTTCTTCCCAAATCTTTCAGCAAACATCTGCCCAACTTCAGACGCTTCTTACACTTTCTACGGACTTCCAAATGGGATCATGAACTGCTGTATCAATCAATGTCGGTATAGTGCGCTCACGTATTAAATTAGTGGCATGGGGTATTAGATTACTGTGCCGTCATTGCAGCATGTAAAAGTGGAAGAAGCCCCACATTAATTTAGAATTCCCAACATATAGCGGCGTGAAAGGTTTATTAATTAAGTGAAGAAATTGTTAGTAATTGAAGGCAGTAACATGCATGCGGATAGTAGTTGGTTGGAGATAGCGCGATCATTGAAGAACTTGAATAAACACAGTAGTTACAAACACAACACCTGCTCTCACGATCCAAGTTAAACTAGCAGGTGGTAATTTAGAGTACAGAATGGAGGAATTCGATATGGAACACGGGTTTATGAGTTTGATGCTGTGGAATGAAGGTGGACAAATGGGGGTGGGACTGGGACTGGCATGACGTGTTTGCATAGTGTAGCAGCAATAATTCAAGCTTGCCATACTGTGGGGGCCTCAAATGGAGTCTGTCACTTCATACACATCACACTGCCGCCAATTTGTTGATCCCAGACTCCCAGTGTGCCCAAAAGCCTCCTCGCCTCTCTCTCACCAGTTACTTCCCAAACCGAGAGCTCGCACTCCTGAATTCAACGTCCTCCGTTTGTTTTTTGTCTGTTTCTTTCCTTCTCATACTAAACCCAATGCACACGCATGTGTGTGTTTGGGAACTTGTTTTTTTTTTTTGCCAAATGAAAGGAAACATTATATTAAAAACATACCGAATTTACAAAGAAAAGATATACCAATACACACAAACTAAAATTACAGCAAACAAGCAAGACATAGTCCAGAAACACACACGAAAGACAAAACAAACAAAAAACAACGCAAAGCTGAAGAAACAAACTCAGAGGCCAACAACAAAGGAGACCCTTGTCTGCAATGGAGCTCGAAATGCCTGAAAAATATGTAAGAGCGATCCAATGAAGCTTTGACAAATCTACCGGTTGCCAAATATGCTTCATGGGAAACCATACTAAGCAATGGTTCCTGACTAAATTCCTTGATGGAAGAACCTCAAGGACAACACTGATCTTAGCAATATAAAGCAAGGCTATCTCATCCACAAAGAAAGATTTAGGATCATCACTCCAATCCAGAGATGAATAGTGATTCTATACACACTGAACAGGCAGTGCCAAACTGAGAACAGTGTAACCAATCACACTGATCAGGCACATTAT